>JAOXYD010035522.1:0-13950 GCA_028565735.1 Pinacopodium congolense | reverse complement strand
TTCACCAGTCTAGGTTATCATCCAACGAGGATTGTAATAGACTACTAGTAATTTGCCTCTCTTTATTATCTAATCTATCCAACTTGAATGAACTAAAATAAACCAGATAAGTAACTAACCAATCAAAGGAAAATTAACTAAATTAAAGATGCAATTAAAGAAGCTATGATACAGATGATTAATCCCGCTAAGATATGTTTATGTTCATTTTTAAATCTTTAATTCATTGTTTTTAATAGGTTTTCTTAGACCATAGGATCCCTAAAGTGAATCGTTCACTCTCTTGAGTTATATAATTCCTATCGTCCTAATTGGTTGGTAAAAAATTCTTCTCAATTAACTCCCTAATTAGAAGCATTATTATGATCTATAGAACCTAATATTTTGGCTAGATTCACACCTAATCTGAAAAGCTTATGCAAGTTTATCTTTAGATTTCCATGCAAGCTTTATTACCTATGGATTGATCTATTTTTATATATGGCCTCTCAATCTACATACACGAAATCAAATATTGGAATTGACACTTATACTTGCACAGAAATCAAAGTCAATTTATTATATCCATAGATAAATTTATGGAAATTTTTTTGAAAATTCATATATTGAACCAAATGATAAAAAATAATCTAGATCTCACAAAGAATTTAGTTCTAAAACGTATTTAAATAAATAACAAAAATCATACAAGAATAAGGGATTTGAAGGCTCATTCTTATGATGCTTAAATCTTTGAATCCTTCATGACTATTGTTAGAAATTCAATCTTGATCTCTTAATCTTGATGTTTTGATTGATTCTTTTCCTAAAATTTTTTAATAAACCTAATAAATCTATCTTAGGATTTCCTCTTGGTCTCTTGGTGGTGGCTCTAGGTCATTCAATGATCAAAAGTTATGAAAGTGACCTAAAATTTCACTTAAATAAAGTTTGAGCTCAATTTTCAAATCGCCAAGGTTATGGCCAAGGACTTACTATGAAAATTTGGCAGTGAAGTCGTGATTCTAGCCGTGATCTTCTTTAAATAGCTTCTCTCTAATGCGTTTTACCCTAGAGCTTTCCATGGCTATGACTTGGGGTGTGGAACTCACTCATTTGATTCTTTTCCTACTTTTTTTGATTGAACAAACCATCGAACTCCATATATGCATTAAATTGATCACTAAGGCATATGAAAACATACATTTTTACGAAAATCATCATGAGCAACATCATATTACCAATTAAACATGGAATTAACATGAAAATTATCCTCAAAATTAGAATTATAAGCATGAAAACATACATAACATATGTATAAAGTAAGTACTATCATAACTCATGAGGGCACTAAGTAAAGGAGAGTAAAATTCCATGCTTACACACTAATACTATTTGTTTCATATGAAACATGAAGAAAACATTTAAAGCATGTATACTAGGTGATTAATATCATTAATGCAATAAAATGTTTGGAAGAATTTTATACTAAGATTAAAATGGTTAGGAAGATTATTAGGTTATTGTCGAAGATGTGGGAGGCCAAGATGATACCAATCCAGGAGGATATGCACCTAAACAACCTAGCATTAGAAGAGTGAATTGATTCCCTACTAACCTATAATACGAGGCTTAAGGAGATAAATAAGTAGGAGATGGTGGCCAAGATTGTTTTTTGACATTTGAGGCCTTAAATAGAAGTCTTAAGTGATAAGGAGACATCATCAAGTGGAAGTGATGATGAAGATATACCCCTTATAACAACAAAGTTTAAGAGATTCTTGAAGAAGAAAGGGTTCTTAAAGAATAAGATAAAGGAAACTTTGATTCTTAAAGAAAATTTTATAAACATTTTTATTTTGAATATAAGAAACTGGGAAATATCAAGTCCTAATGCCTACTTCTTATGGAAAATGAGAAGAATGAGAGGAGTTGCAAGAAGGAGAGAGGGAGAAGTAGGAAGAAGAAGGTAGTAAAGGTTGCTACATGGGATGAATTAATTGATTACAAGATAGAATATTTAGAGGAGGTAACCTATATGTGCTTCATAGCTATGGAGGATAAGGTAACCTCTTGCTCCTATTCATGTGATGATGATGATTGGTAAAATTTTAGAGGTTATTAAATTGAAAAGGAATAAGATATCTTCCAAGTACAAGGAATCCATGAAAATTTTGGATAAAGGCAAGTTAGTAAATAAAAATTGAAAAGTGAAATACATGACTCACTAGAAGCTAAGAATGTGAATATTTCTTAAAATGATGAGATAGATAAGCTAGTGCCCAAAAATGAAGCTTTAAAGAAAAGCCCTTAGGAAATCTTTAACAAAAATTATGAAGGAAATAAAAAACTAGAATGCATGCTTAGGGTCCAAAAGGCTTTTAATGATAGGCATGGTTTAGGATTCACTTAAGGAAGTGTTTCTATTAATGCTAAAATTATTTTTGTAAAGGGAAAGAATATAGATGATAGGAATGTACCTAGGCCCTCATTAAAAAATGTAGCATCATGCATTTATGTATAGGGCAATTGTGCTATTAATTATCATCTTCCTTCTACTCTTTTAATTTAATTTTAATCTAAGACTAGCTATAGGCAAGTGCACTTGTCAAAAAATAATACAGTAGATATATTAGAGTCCAGATTGTTTTTCCATCGATGTTCTCCCTATAACTACTAAGACACTTAGCTTAAAATTATCTAGAGAACTTAAATTAATTTATTGACTAAACTAAAAAAAAACTAAATTAGACTAAACTCTTCAACTAATGTTAAAGAAATCAAAATTGTAATAAAAAATTACCAAATCAAATGTATAGCTAAGGTTTTAGGGTTTCAATGATATAATAAATTTTTGAAATGAATGTGTTATTTCCTAATATAAGATATCTTCATGAAACCAAGACATAGCTATGATTGAGTCTATGCGTTATCTCTATTAGTCATATCTCGTCATTAGATCATTCATTGAACTTATGTAATATGCTTAAAGATCATGAAGTCTAATCTTAAAATCCTTATTTTAGAATTAACACCTTCCCAATTATCCAAATTTTTTCATTCACTAATTTAAATTTAATTATTTTTTGATTTTTCCAAAAAGAGGGGTAGATTTATTGGATGTCTAATTATCTATAACTCTTTTCTAGGTGGTCAACATATAATAGACGATTAAGCAGTCAAATAACCAAAGATTAGCATAAAATCATGCAAAATAAAATTTTATACTAACCTAGCCTTAGCTAATAAAAAATTTGGCCATGCATGTTGATCAATGAACATAAAATATTCAATATAAAACTCATAATTATTGATTGAAATGAAAATAATAGGAGATAAGATGAAATAAAAGGTTTAGAGAACACAAAAATAAGCTTCCAACTAATTTATAAACTTGAATCACCTTGCTCCACTCCTTAGAATCCTCAAAAGCAATGGTGATTATTTATTACATTAAATTGAAAAAAAAAACAACCCTAAAACTAAGATGAAAGGTGACTATAAGATGAATATAGGCTAACTAAAATCTAGATAAAGATTGCTACAAAGCCTCCAAAATATGTTTATATAAATTCTAAGTAGGTTTAGAGTTGAATGCGTTGTGAAATTTTCAAATTTTCCTTTGATTATTTACTAGAAAATGCCTATAGAAATCTCAACGACCTTTGAAATAGAAGATCAACAATGCTTTTATACACTCACATGATTCTTTTTTCTTCGTAATGGACTTCAATGGTGTTTTGCCCAGACATCAACAACACCATTAACAGGTTACTTTATTTTCTTAAGTTGACATTAATGATAATTTTAATGGCACAACAATGGTGTCATTAAAGATAGATGTTTTTTTCTTGGGAAATTATCCACACTTCGTCATTTTTGTATAAAACTCCTTTCCTTAGGCATGAAAATACAAATCAAATAGTAATAAACATAAATTAGATAATTTAGTACCAAAATAGGGGGTGAAAATATTAACTAATAAGACTCAGAAATACTATAAACCTTACCCTTATCATGGATCAAGAATAAAAATTATGAGGAAAGTGCATCTAAATAAGAATAGGTATATTGTTTAAAGAAATGCACAACTCCAACATGAGTTATTGTGCCTTATTTAAGGTAAAATAGTCGAACTTATTAACATGCTCCTTAGATGCATGTGCACAACACTAGGAGTATTTCCCATTCATATACTAGAACTCATTATCATACTATGAAGCCATATAATGATAAAAGATCTAAAAATGCATATGTGAATAACTATAGCACTCATTATCATGATGCTACTACGGTTTGTTGTTGTTTTTATATGGATTTTATGAGTATATTAAAAAATTTTTTTATGATGAGCAAGCATAAATCATTAAGAGGTTGGAATGTTAGAAAGGTTACTAACCTCTAAGGACCCAAATTAATATGTGTATGATGATGTGTAACTCTGCCTAAGATCTAAATGAGAAAATGACCAAGAAACGCGTTAACTAAATCATAACACACGAAGAAGGTAAGTGTACCTATCCCTAATGTAATATAGTTCAGTGAATCCAAATATTGATCTACGAGGACTGCTATTATCAATAGATTACTAACTCAATTAGATAACTTATCAAACTAGTGGATTGATTGATGATTAAGAAAAGAAAATAACTAAACAAATAAAATAAACACCCAAGACAATTGCAAGGATTAATAATCAAGAATGAAGCTAGGATTAAGGTAATTATGCTCTCTAGGATGCCTGCGTATTCATTGTGTTCTTGTCTGAATTTGAATTCTATGATTTATTAGATTGTAGACTTCTTAATGTAAATTGTACTCTCTCTTGAGTTATGCAACCTTATTCAATTCAATAAACTAGGTGAAAGTTCTCTCAATCGCAATCTAATTATTGATTGCTTTACTTGGTTATATGAAATCTAGTGTTTCGGTTAAGCTCACACCTAACTCAAATATCTTATGTAAGCCTATATTTAGGTCCGTAATGAAGATAATTGGTTAATGAAATGATCTAATACATAGAATTGATCTCTTAATCTAATCATATTCAAGTCAAGGCTTTGAAAACAATGTTTACGTTCAATAATAATTGAATTTATAGTTCATAAACATCCATTGACAAACCAAATTCAAAATCTAGAACTGACGAATTAATCTAATAATAAAAATAAATACTACATCCTAGAGTTTGTAAAAACCCAATTCTTAAAAGAAACATATTGAATTAATCATACAAACAAACATAAGAAAGAAGGAATTAAGAAATATCGTAGTGAAGTTGTCTTAAATCCTTGAATCCTTTATGCTTGAGGTATGAAATCCAATCCTTGATCTTGGATTAGATGTGTTTGGATCCATTGTTCTCCTTTAAAATTGCATGAAAACCTTCAGGAATGGTTTAAAACTTGTCTCCTTTGGAGTGGTGGTTGAATTATAACTTTTTGTAACTTCTAAGATATAAAAATCACCAAATTAGGATAAAAATATGTGGCTCCTAGAACCTAAGAAAGTTTGATTATAAAAGGGATGAAGACTTTTTTGTTGAATATTTCTTAAATAGTAAAAAATATGGGGTGTTTAGTAAGAGAAGTCTAGTGATTAAAGAGTCAATACATTAATATTTGATATGATTAACCCCCTTAATATGAAGAAAAGCTTTGGAAATGTTGATATGAGTTTGCCAAAGGAATAGAAGAAATTAGTCCTAGAAGAAAAAAAGAAGGATTGCCAAAACAATCTACTTGCATTAAGCTAGCACCTGGTTAAAATAAGTAAGGGTGGTAAGGAGGATGTAGAAATGCCTAGAGGTTGGAGATACAAAAATGACCATCTTTAAAACCAAATTATATGTAATGTGCAAAGAGGTACAGTTACTAGATCCTTCCTTAGATATTTGTCTCATATTGCTTTTATTTCCTAAAATTGAGCCTAAGAACATAAAAGAAACACTTAGTGATGAAAAAATTGGATTCTTGATATGAATAAGGAGTAAAATAAATTAGAGGCAATTAGAATATTGCTTGAATTTGTATCTTATAAGAGTTTAAAGCTTTTTTAAATGGATGTGAAAAATGTTTTTCTAAATGGTTTTATATAAGAAGTTTATTTTAACCAACCTCCTATATTTAAAAGTCATTATGCACCCAAACTTATTTAAAAATTTTCAAAATATTTATATGGTTTAAAACAAACTCCTTGAGTTTTTTTATATGAAAGATTTAATGCATTTCTTTTACAAAATGGTTTTACTAAGGGTAAGCTAGATAAATTCTCTTCGTTTAAAGGTATAATATTAACATTTTAATTATTCAAATTTATGTTGATGATATCATTTTTGGTAATACTAATGAAAGATTATATAAGTAATTTTTTAAGTGTATGAATAAGGACTTTGAGATTAGTGTGATGGGGGAGTTCAGCTTCTTCCTTGATTTATAAATGAAGTAAATGAAGGATGAGATTTTCATAAATCAAGCCATGTACACTAAGGACCTACTCAAACACTTTGGAATGGACTAAGTAAAGCCATTGAGGACACCTATGAGCATCATAATAAATTTAAACAAATATAAAGAAGTTAAATTGGTGGACATAAAACTCTATCGAAGTATGATAGGAAGTTTGCTAACCTTACCACTAGTAGACCTAATATTATGTTTAATGTGTGTTTTGTGCTAGATTTTAATCAAGTTATAGGGAGTCACATCTTTTAGCTATTAAGTGCATACTTAGATATTTATATGGAATGATGTCATTAGGACTTTGATATCTAAGACATGCATCCATAGATTTAGTTCGCTATTCTAATGTGGATTACATTGATATCATTTTGGATAACAAGAACATCTCCAGTGCTTGCTACTTGTAGTAAAAAGAAAAATTCTATAATATTATTAATAGAAAAAAGTAGAATATATTGTGCACAAGATTTTTGGCTTAAGAAATAACTTAAAGATTATAGCATGAAGCTTAGTAAGATTCCCATTATGTGTGATAATACTAGTGATAAAGAATCCAATTTATCCTTATATGACTAAATACATAGAAATAAGATATAAGTTCATTAGATATCATGTATAAGATAGTAACGTTAAATTGGAATTTGTTGACATAGCATACCATTTAGTTGATATTTTCACTAAACTAATGAATGAAGATATGTTTTTCATGATTTGGAGAAAATTAGGCACGATTGATCACAAGTTTCTTTGAAAATCTTCTATAATTATGTATGCCTCTTGACATTCTTATCAATCTCTCTCTAATAATTGAAATTTATTCATATTTTTATAACTTTTTGATGATGTTAAAAGTGGGAGAAGTTTAGTGATATTAAAACTATTGTATAGGGAAGTTGCTATATGAATTATGTTTGAGATATATGAATTGTGTTTTTTATGCTTGTAATGAAATTTTATGCTTTATCTCTTCACGATACGTTGATGTGCATATTTAGGGATAGCAAATATTCAACTAATGCATAAATTAAGGTGCAGTGAGTTTGGTATCTTTTTTTTGAGCATTTGGATTGGTATGCTTTGTTTAGAATGTTTTTAGATCTTTAATAACATGTGCTTTGTCATCATCAACAATGGGTAAATGGTTAAACCAAAGGATATTCAAATTTTAGTTTTGTTAATAACAAAGGTTTTGAAAGATAGCTTAATTTTGTGAAAATTTTGAATGAAAAAATGGACTTAAAGGGAAAAATTGAGCAGAAAATGAGATTAAATAAATAAGGACTTTTATTGGACTAATTAGGTAATTTGAATTAAGTTATAAGTATTATTTAAAGTTTCAACAACTTAGGGGCTTAATATTGTATTTGCATTGAATAAGTTTTTCAAAATGACATCAACTTTAATAGATTAAGAAATTTTAGCTTTTTCTTTTCAATTAAAGAGTCTTGATCTAAAAAATCACTTTATGGAACATTTGCACCTTTCTCGAGTCAAGTTTTTGTTAATTGAAATTGTTTTGGGGTTTAAAAATGATTGAAAATGTTTAAAACTATTTGTTAGATTGACTAGTCAACCAGTACCAGTATTCATGGTCGATTAGTGTTTGAAAAGTTAGGTTTCTACGAGTTGTTCAAAAGTATAATGGTGGTCCAAAACAATGGAAACAATAACATTGTTGTTGTCTCATAATCTTTGCAGATGATATAGGTGACCTAAATGATAGTAAGGAGTAACATCATTGTGGGAAAAAGTTATGTTTCGAAACTAAATGGTGGTGGAGAATATAGTCATTTAGGTGTCTATTAGAGTGTAGTAGCGACTAGTTTTTAGAGTCTAACAGTTATTTTGTTTAGAGTAAATGGGATTTTGAGTTATAGATGACCATACATACATGTCCTAAGGGTTGCTAAATAATCGTTATAAATTTCAATGTGTTTTCAAGAGGTTTATAAGATTTTTAAGTTATTTAAGTTTTATGGAAACACTTTAATGCTTATTTATGCTTTTAAAAAGAGTTTGTGCTTTTTTAGCTCCAATCCAACAAGATTTAATTTGTAATCTCTTTATCAAAATTTTAAGAAGTTTATAAAGCATATATTTTTTTAATCTTAGATAGCATGTGACCCCTAGTTATTGGATTGTCAAGTGAAAAACCATTTTTAGGGAAAGGAGCTTTGAAATTTTTGGGATTGGAATTAATTAAAAGGTTCATCTTCTCCTTTGGACAATATTTATACAAGGTTTCTCTTCATATTAATAAAATAATATTAGGTATTGTAAGAGTTCCTCTTCACCTAAAACAAGATTTATATAAGTTTAATTAAGATTTATATAAGTTTAATTTATAGAGAAATTTTTATCAAGTATTCTAAGAGGGGACGTAAGCAAAATGGTTATTGTTAATCACTAAGCTATTTATCTTATGTTATATTGCAAGTTTATAAGTCATAAAATTATAGCATAACTAATATCATTACACAAGGATTAGCTTTAGTCACCTAACAATTGGAGTTATATTTTTGTTTAAGGCACAAAATCCAATGGAAACAACTAAAAATAAATTAAAATTGAATAAACTAGCAATTAATAGTCAAAGAGTGCAGGAACTTATGAAATCAAGGTTAAAAACTAGGAATCACTTCTATCCCTATTTTGTTTCCCTCTTAATTCATTGATTTAATAATGTTTGGCTCAATATATCCTAATATTTTAGTCATTCTCTTTCAAGGTGTAACCAAATTTCCCTAGTTGAATAAGATAGAATTAGCCTTGTAGTCTCTTTATTTACAAAACCTTTCCTAAATACCCAACTAATTATGAAGTAATACTATAGGAAATCAATTAATCAATTAAGATATCTCTTTAATTAATTAATAACCTAATATTTGTACATCTATTAGGTACCAAATCTCATTATAATACCCAATATAAATTTCCTAGCTCAATCTCTTAATTTATTGCAAGGTATGGGTACAAAAAATATCACAAACAATAATTCATTGAATTAATAAGAAGAGTTCAACAAAATAATTCAAAAAGTAATCCTTATAAAAGAGTTTAGCCATACATGATATCAACGAATCCCTCAACTAGCATATTTTCCATACAAAAAATATAGAAAGAGAAGAAAGGATGAAACTATGTAAAGCTTGGCACTATTCTATTAACTCTTAAGTGCTGGAAAATCTAGAAGTTGGTCTGTTTTTGAAGAAAATGGACAATTGATCTTGATTTCCCCTTTCTAAATCTACCAAAACCTAGTTTTTTTGTCTTCAAAAAAATTCCTAATGATTGCTTGGTGGCTCTTAGGGTTTCCAAACGTTAAATATGTCAAAACATCATAAAACCCCAGAACATTTGAAAACCTATATGAAGTTGGAGGAACTGCTTCCCACGATCGTGTCATGGTAGTGTGCTCCACTCTTTGTCACAATAGTTGTTGGTTCAATTTTGCTTCATCTTCACTCTTTTGCTTCCAATTTCATCTCCAAATGATACTATATTAAGCATACACTTAAATGAGGTCCAAATCATGCTTAATATCATCATAAAACACTCATAACATAAACATAATGACAACAATATCAAAAGAACATAAATCTAGGTCCTAACACAACATTTCTTTCCAAAACATTCAAAACCACACACTTAACTACTAGGAAAACATCTTCTAATGCATACCTATCAATTTAACCACACAAACCCTTTATTTGTCCTCAAGAAAAATCTCAATTAGCATAACTAAGAACATCAATCATTCAAGGACATCCAAAACATTCACTTTTTCCAGTCACATTATGAGTGTCTTTTTATTGGAAAAGCACATTAATTAGAACATTACTATCCTATTTTTACATCTAAGGCATTTGTAAGCTTGCGTTATGATCAATTTACCAAGTGGAAAGTAGGTTATCACTAAGCAATAACTCATGAAATGTCTTCATTTTGAAAGAAATATCCATAGGTTTCACTTTTTTTCATTCAAAATTCACATCAGTTTTGACATTTACTAAGAACAATCACCTAGTCTTTTTATGTGATTGTGCACTTAGGGGCACACCCTTGGTTACTAAACTAGGTGATGTTCTTTTAGCAAGGTTGGAGTGTCATTTTAGCCTTTTGATGAAGGTGTAGTCTTTAGGAGCACACCCCCAGTTACTCAGTTAAATCACAACTTACAACTTACACCCCCAGTTATTTATTTCCTTCATGTTGTGAGTCTATGTCACTTCTTCTTAATTAATTCTTTACATGAACGATCACTGATGAAGCCTAAAAATTAAGTTAAATTTTCATAAAAAGTGCATCCAAACAAATGTCAAAGAGATAAGAAAAGGTATGTAATATCTTAATTAATTTGCAATTTCAATGGAAAGACAATCACAAGTAAATTTCATAAGGTCATATTTCTTCACTACTCACATAATCTTACTCCTTGTTAAAGTAATTCCATTCAATCTCATGCCATCTATGCATTCAAACTTATGCACACAACGTATGCAATCCTCAAAACATGGAACAAAATACACAAATGTTGAAAATAATTTCACAAAAATATAAATATAGGAAATGCATGCTTATAAAAAAATGTCCTAGCAAATGAAATGCATGAACTACATTTCCACACTTAGATAACATATTTTCCTCAATGCAGAAAGGAAGCACATAAATAAATAAACATCAAAAGACAATGTTTACTTGAAATCAGTTCGAGTGCTAGGATCTCAACTTCTAGAGAGGTTGGGCCACTTAAGTTCACATTAAAATGAAGAACAATTGTGCTTACAAAAAAAAACAAATCTTAAAATTGTTTTTCTTAGCGATGGAATTATGTATTGAATGAAATATATGAGCTGAAGTGCATACCTTTCTGTTAGTATCCATGCATTAAAAGAAAAAAAACTTCCTAATTGAGTACTTATTACTTTGAGTTTTATTGAAAACTGCATGAAACATGAATTTATCTAAGAAAAGATATTTGGGGATCTGAATCAATGATTTGGGTGCATTGTTTGCATCAAATTCATCCATGTCATAAGTTTTTTCCCTAAAAATCATTGAAATTGAACTGTGGATGAGTTTTAATAATTTGGTCTTAGGAAATATAAATATTTCCTTCATAGTGTCATAGTTCAATCTACAAGGTTTTCCCCTTAATATAAACCAAAATTCCTTTAATTTCTTGCCATCATATTGAAGCATGTAGAAACATTCAAGAGTTATTTATGAAAAAAGTGGGATATTCACTATGTATTAATGCTTGCCAATATATCCTCTTGCCTATTTCTCAATTTCTGTCTTTCAAGCTTAATTCAACCAAGATTTGGAAATTAAAATACTTAGGAGCTACTAATGGTTTAGCTTGAAGGATTTGGAAAACCTGACCTTCTTCTTGGGAAAAAAATAGAAATGGAGCTCCACAATCTTAAGCCATATCTTTTGAACCATGCCCAAAAACTTTTTTCCCCTTAGGATTGACTTTCTTCATGGTTTGCTTCATTCTTGGAGAAGTTAAACGTCTATAAAATTAAGTAAGAGAGAGAAAAGACACAAAAGGAGTGAGAAAGATGCAAAAGGAAGTGTAGAAAATTGATTTGTTATGTTTAAGATGTGGAATCCTAGAGATTTAGTGGAGATTTGGTGGAAAAATAGAGGAAAATATTTGGTGAAAATTGAGAAAATTAGGAGGTTTAAGAGTGAGGGTGGTGTGATTAGTAAAAGAATATGAAAGAAAGATGAGAAAAATAGGGAAGTAGGGCTTTAGGGGGGGAAGAACACGAGACAACTCGTGTCTCATGCTCCATGATTAAAATAGGTGTCCCTTTTACCATGATCGTGGTGGAAGGTTTAGTCCTTTTGGGCCACGATTGTAGACTGTCTACGATCATGGCCTGCTAGTCATCTCCAAAACTCTAAACCTTCAATCAAAATTTAAGCACTCAAATTATCACCCAGACACCAAGAGATTCAAAGGAAAAACGAACAAAAACAAGTCAAAATAAAATGCACAAACAAACACATATGAATTGACAATGAAAAGAAACTTAAAAACAAAACATGCTAAGTTTAAGGTCACTAGGTTGACCACAACCAATTCAATCATATAGAAGGAAGGGAAAGAAAAAAAATTACTTCCCTTTCTTATGAAACCATCACTCTAAAGTATGGCTTGCACCTCTAAGGTTGTTCTTTACTTCTAATGCTACCTAGTTGAACACTTGAATGACTTTAAAAGGCTTACTCCATCTCAACTTCAGCTTTCCTAAAAACAATTTAACCTGTGAATTAAACAATAATACCAGTTAACCACTCTCGAACTCCCTCTTCTGTATATATGCATCATGCCATCTCTTTACCTTTTCCTTATACAATATGGCATTCTTATGGGCTTTAAATCTTAACTCCTCCAAATTGTTAAGTTACAAGAGCCTCTTCTCACCGGCTAACTTTTAATCAAAATTTAACTTCTTAATCACCCAATATGCTTTATGTTCTAATTCTAATGGTAAGTGGCAATACTTGCCATACATAAGTTTAAATAGAGTTGTACTTATTGGAGTTTTGAAAGCAGTTCGGTATGCCTATAATAAATCATCTAACTTTATGGTCTAATCTTTCCTTGAACTGCTCACCACTTTCTCCAAATTTCTCTTGAATTCTATTTGTGGATGGTATGGTGTGACCATTCTATATTGAACCCCATATCTCTTTAAAGGTGTATTAAAGGGCTTATTAAAAAAATGTGCACCTCCATCACTTATAAGGACCCTAGGCAGTCCAAACTTATTGAATATCTTCTTTATAAATCTATGCACTACCTTGCCATTATTTTTTAGAGTAGCTATTGCTTTGGCCCATCTTCATATATAATTAACCCCAACCAAGATATAAGAATTACCAAAGGATGATGGGAAAGTTCCTATGAAATCCAAACCCCATACATTAAATGCTTCAACCTCTATGATATTGGAAAGGGGCATCTCATCTCTTTTTAAAATGTTTTCCACTCGTTGGAACCTATCACAATGTAGCACATACTCCCTAACATTCTTAAACAAGGTTGGCTAATAGAATCTACATTCCAATGTGCAATTGGCTGTCTTGTTCGCTCTATAATTGCTCTATATATAGTGAGTCATGACTTCAATCATCCCTTCTTCAAGAGTACACCTGGAGATCAAACCATCAGCAAAGATCTTATATAATATAGGCTGATAGGGGTCAAATTGATATGATTTTTATGGTTACTTTGTTGAATTATGACCCCTAATTCAGTGTTTAATTGTTTAATTAATGCCCTATAATGTTTAATTTGCAGAATGGAGCTTAATGATGAAGATTGAAGAAAAAAATATCAAAGAACACCTCTTTGTGCTGACCATTAACGCCCCCCTGAAGAGGGTGTCGTTGCTAAAGAACATGGAGCCTTTTAGCTCTCCAGAAGTGGGGCTATAACGGCACTATGAGGGGGTGCTGTTGTAGGGTGGCAGGGTACTGTTGTACTCCAAGT
>JAOXYD010035511.1:0-13951 GCA_028565735.1 Pinacopodium congolense | reverse complement strand
ATGAATGATGAAACAAAAACATTTATAGTTAGAAATTCTATGTTACATAGCATAAGTAAAATTTAACATATACATCAAATACAAGTAGAAAAAAAAAAGAAAAAACTTAAAAAACTTGAATCTTAATTCTACATTATATCCATTCAAATCATACTAACTATAATTTTCATTTTTTACAAAGTTATAATGATTTAAAGGAGTCTCATCTTTATTATTATTAAATGTCATTACACCAAATGACATATTAGTACTCTCCCAACTAAAATTATCCTCTAAATTGCTCTCATCTAAAATACCTGGTTCCTCGAAAACTCAATTTGTTAAAATATCAATATGATCTAAACAAATTGGATCTATAGAATTGCTTGTTCTACTATAAGTCTTAGTAAAAAATAAAATAAAATTGTTAAATAAATTTAAAAAATTATATTGAACTTAATAATGATAATAATAATATAACTTACTTCTCTTGAAACTTAAAATTATATCTAAAAAGGACTACATCATTCAATAGGCATTATGGGGGAATTGTACCATGAATTTGTTAATTTTATATGACTTATTACTACCTTTTTTCTTCACTTTATTCAAATATGGGATCAGTAGTTATTTTTCTAATAAAGACCAAATCCTTTAACCTTTTGTGTTTTAATATGTTCCTCTTCTTAGAGTGGAAGAACTCAAACGTGCTCTAATTCTTTTCATACCCATTATCACTCCCACATTGACTTAGAATTCGAATTGCAAACCTTGGCAATTCTAAAATGCTACTACCAAATTGGTCCCATCAAGTAACTATAAGACAACAAAAAGAATTTATAAACAAAATAAATAATGATTTATTTTAAATAAGTAATAAAAGTGAAGAAATGTATACCTAGCTTGAGTATATCTCTTTATCATATTGTTTTGGGCAGTCTGAAATCACCACAAGTATCCTAATGTACCTTTATCTGTAAACTAATGAGGTCTTGTATCATCTTATATCCAAGAATTATAGTGATATTTAACAGCCTCCCCCTGCCAGACAAAGTACTCTCAAACTCATATCACAAATTGGCAATTGAACTAAAATTCACTATCTTTAATTATAATCCTTATAACATCCAATCCACTATTAGAGTTAGCATGTGGAGAATTAACCCATTTATCACTTGTAAATATCTGTCTCAACGCTTCTTCATTAGCACAAAACTCTAAAGTGATAAAAAATTAATTGTAAATCTTGTAACGAGTAGACGACATAAGTTGCTACCATTTGTTAAATTCCTCCTCATCAAATTCAACACTTATGCATGATTATAAATCAACTTTGTTATTTTCTTTACTTTTTTACAGTTTTATCAATAATAAAAATTATCTGCTATCTCTAATATTTTTTAACATTAACGCAAAACAATGTGCAGCATATGGAATTTAAAAGAAAGAATTGCACATACTCTATAACCTCCTCCCAGCTAATTTATAAGCAGCATCATTGTTCGTAATAAACTGAACATTGTTTTTAGGCCCATAAAAGGTAATAGTGTTTACTATAAGTTAGTAATCGTAAGACTATCTAGCATTGAATGACACACTTGTATCATACTAGCTTCTAACTATTACTATATTTGCATTATGAGCCCTTTTCCTTTGTTTACATTGTACTACAAATCAAAGATTGAGCTTTAGAAGTTGTTCGTAGAGTAAAAAAAACTAGATATTAACCTTCTTCATTTCCTCAGATCACTTAAACCTAAACTATTTCTTTCTTGTTAGGTAGAAGCTCTAACTTGATCACTAGTAGTTGCATCATCATTAAATCCTCTAGTACAAAATAAACTCTCACTTCAGATTTCAAATTTCAAAATCTATCTTCTATCTTTCTCAATCTAATACTCTTTAAGCAAAGTTTTTATCTGTCATTTAGCATTATGGGTAACCTTCTTGCAAGGTTCCACGTCACCCTTAATTCCAACTAAATGTCTCTTAAATCTGTTGATTTTCTCACCTTTTAAATGTTTGTTATAATATAAGCATATAATCTGATTCTTCATGTCAAGAAAAATTCTCCCATGAACTTATACTAAATCATTATATCTCTTACAAGGGACTAAAGTATTATGAGGAGTATTTGAAGTTTAACTTTCCTCCATTTATTTATAAAAATTAATGTGATTAATTAAGATATTAAGCATAATAAACTAATTGTAACTAATGAATAAACATAAGTCATTACATATATTTAATTTATTATTTAAGTAGCTCAATCTTACTTCCAAGTTCAAGTAAATACATTTGACTTTTGAAAAGCTTTGAAGACGTTTGCTAAAAATTGAAAAATCTCTAAATTCGTTATGCCTAAATTAGGGAAAACCAAAATTACAATAAATCAGATGCAATTGATGATTCTACTAGTGCAATCTTACTTCCAATATCACAAAATTAAATTTTAAATTGTTTTTGCATAATTTCATAAAAATTGAAAACTCTCAATTCTAAAACTCTAATTATATTTAAATTTGAATTTTATTTTCAATCTATATGCTTTCATATGAAATTCAACTTCTATAATACTTAGAAATGATGAATTAAACACTAATTAACAATTAATTGCATGAAAATTTAAAAAAATTGGAAAATGATTAATCTAAAAGTTACAAAATTTACTAATTTCAATTCAAATTGTTCAGATTTAATTGATGGAAATGAATCTAAACATAAGAGGGATATTAAAGCATCTTACCACCTATTAGAATTTGGCCTGAAACTTAAGAAATCGCCTGAGAAGAGAGGAAAGTCAAGAGTTGGATGAATGAGTATATTTTATGATTGTTTGGGATTTTAGGAAGAATAATTAGGTTTTTTGAGTGGGATGAAGGTATGAATTGAAAATTTGAGTTCATATATGCAAGATTTGAAGGGAGAATGAGAGATTTACAAGTTTAAGATGAAGAGAATCGGGAGAGAAAAGTAAAAATAAAGAAAAAAAAAACATTTGAGGTTAGAAGTTTTTAATTTTCACGATATACTAATCAACCAGTGCTGCATCGGTCGAATAGTGATTGGATGACTGATAAAAGCACTGGTTGACTAATACTTTGTAAAATTTTTATTTTATTTCATTTTGATTCCCAAAAATCTAATATTTACACTTTAGCCCCAATATATACCAATTATTCTAAATAACACCAATATGAGTCGTTTCAACTGGGTAAGTATGTTATCAATAACATTTGGATTCGATATAATATCAAACCCAATTCGTACTGCCCTCAAATTGATATAGTACATATTGACATGTATTGGCTAGTAAGGGATGGTATTCAAAACCTTAGTAATTATAATCATTGAAGAAAATAATTTATAATAAAATAATTATATACAATTGGCCTAATTTAAATTATTTCTTGTAGTTTTACTTTGCCATATTATTTCATGATTATGTCACAAAATTCTAAGACTATTAGAATTCTTCTTCAAAGTTATGACTATTTGATTTGTTAAGAAACATTCTTTTTTTTCTAATTTTTGAATATATAATTACACTCTTAGGAATTACCTTTTTGTATTTAATAAGTGATCATAGGAACTACAATAACAATATAAAACTTAGGCATGAGAAAATTTTTCCCACATTATAGGAACTAATAGTTATCACACGGAGCTGGAAAATAATTGTCAGAAGTTTAATGACACCCCACAATAGTGTCGTTGAAGCCACTCTCAAACTTCGTTGAAGAAGAACAAAGTCATGGTTTGACTCATAACTATGATCCAAATTGTAGAAAATACTGGAAAGACATGGTAAATCATCATAGGTAAAGTCCATAAAGCAAACTATGAAAGACCTTGGATAGATTTTGGAACTCCAATAATCTTTTTCAATGGTTTTGTTAAAATCCGCAACAATTGTAGTTATTCTTAAAACTATCATTTGATTCTTTACGAAAATTTTATGTTATGTCTTTTAGTTTTTTATTTTGGTTGTTAGAGATGTTTTTATCCTTAATATTAGGTTTTAGGGTTTATAACACATATAAATAGTTGCCTTCTATATTTCAAAGGATTTTTTAATTATTAAATAAGATTCCTTATTTCTTTCAAGGAGTTTCGCATAACTTCTTAGGCTTTGAAAATTATTAGATTAGACTTGTGATTTTCCTACTCTTGGATTAAAGTAGTACGTTTCGGTTCCATATCATGTGGTATTAAAGCTTTGAGAACCTAAAGCTTGTTCATTTAAAAATGTCTAATAATACTAACAACGATGTTTTTGGGTTACTCGAAGATTGTAAAGCAATCAAAGAATAAAGAGAGTCAATTCATAATATTAAGCAATAGCAGGAAAGGATTCAAGATTAGATGCAAGTGTTGTTACGAGAAGATAATAATAGAAAGATTGGGGATCTAGTTGATAAGGAGGATGGCCTTGAAAAATGTCCATAAATTCAAAATCCTCATCTTACAATTACAATAATAGTTCATATGACGAGGAAGAGGTAGTACAGTTAAAACATGGAGTTGGAAATTACGAATACAAGTTAAAGGGGTACATTCCATCAATTATGGGGATCTCGATATTGAAGCATTTCTAGGTTAACAAGTGGAGGTAGAATGTTTCTTTGACTATACCAAAATTTTGGGGGATAGGAAGGTCAAATTAGTAGTATATCAATTAAAGGGAGGAGTCTTGGTATGATAAGATCAATTGAAGTAGATAAGGAGAATAGAGGGCAAAAATCCTATCTTTTTTGTGGAGGAGGATGAAGCTGCTATTTAGAGGAATATTTTTACCACTAGATTATAAGAAATACATCTTTAATGGGTACCAACAATGTCAACAAGGAGGTTGAAGCATTAACGAATATACTGTGAATTTCTTAAGGTTGTAACTCGCAATCAATTATCTTAAACTCATCCTCAACAAGATTCATGTTACTTAAAAGGATTGAGACCTAGGATAAGGGACAAGATCAAGATCTAAATGGTGCTCAAAATGCATGACACTAGAAATCTAGCGATGAAGGTAGGAGTTCCTACTACAAGAAGCCAAATAATTTCAAACATTATACGAGTGAAAGGGCTTATAGCAGGAAAGGAAAGGAGATGGTTAGTGCAGCCCCTACACGTAGTAGTAATGGAAAGAATAGCAATAATGTTGGAAGCTCCAATCAAATAGCACCATTGAATTCTAAACCCACCAATCCTTACCCAAAGCTTGCCCCTCCAAGTTGTAAAAAGTTTAATAAACCATGTCACAAGCCTAACAAATGTTTGAAAAAGAGAGTAATGAACATGGTAGAACAACATGAAGATGGGGATGAGGAGAAAGTATATACACTCAAAGGTTATGAGTGGGACTAGCCAAATGAAGAGGATGAAGAAGCTTTCATGGGTGTGATCAGAAGTTTAATGATATCCCCTAAGGAGCAAAGTGACTTACAAAGACGTAAGCCTTTTTGCACGAGGTGTTTAATGCAAGGGAGAGTGTGTGATTTGATCATTGATGGAGATAACCTAGAAAACATCATAAGCAAAGGAGCCTGAAAAGATCGAAGTTGACTATTGAACCACATCTAGAGCCTTATAACATTGGATGGATTAATAATGTTGGACAAAATTTTATCAATGAATTATGTAAATTATCCTTTTCAATTGATAAATATCATGATTAGCACTATTGTGATGTAGTTGAGATAGATACGTGTCATATTTTGTTGGTAACTTCATCATAGTTTTAGATATAATGCATTTAAGAGGGAAAGACACATCTCACTTCATGACAGATGGTGTGAAGTACACCTTAGTGTCTATAAGTGGAAAAAGTGATGTGAATCTCATTGAGAGAATAAGATACTTCTGTTATAAGGAGAGAAAAATAGAGGAATTTTATAGGCAAGAAAAAGGAAATAAGGGAGGTGAACTTATTGTTAATGAAAGATGAAGAAAAGCTTGAAGACAAACCCGAGTCCATAGTTCCTTTAAAGGTACAACTCATTTTAGAAGAGTTTAGGGATGTGATTCCTAAGGAGTTACTCAACAAATTACTGCCAATGCGTGACATTTAGCATCACATTGATCTAGTTCTGATGGCTAGCTTGCCTAACCTATCTCATTACTAGATAATTCCAAAGGATAACGAGATCCTAGGGAGAAGGTGGGGGAGTTAATTAAGAAAGGCTACTTTTAGGAAAGCTTGAGTCCATGTGTAGTGTCAATCTTACTCATACCAAGACTAAATGATATGTTAATTGAATAGAGCATTTATTTTCTCTAAGATTGATCTTGGAAGCACCTATCATCATATAAGGTTAAGGTTTGAAGATGAATTGAAGATTGCATTTTGGATAATGGATGGCTTATATGAGTGGTTGGTACTGTCAATAGGATTATCCAATTCACCAAATACTTTCATGTGCCTTATAAATTAAGTGATATGAGCTTTTATAAGTAAATTTGTTATGGTATATTATAATGACATCCTCATATATATCAAATTTATTGAGGAGCATGTGGAGCATCTTATACACGTGTTTGAGGTCTTAAGGGATAATTAGTTTTACATCAATCTAAAGAAGTGCATGTTTATGAAAAATAGCTTATTATTGCTTAGATATATCATAGGATGAGATGACATTAAACTAGATAACGAGAAGATAAATTCCATTAGAGAATGGTTTACACCTAAAACTGGTATAAATGTAAGGAGATTTTATAGCTTAGACACAATTTACAGGAGGTTTATCAAGAATTTCAATAGCATTATGGCCCCTTTAATTGAATGCTTGAAGAAGGGGAAATTCAAATAGGATGAGGAAAAAGAGAAGAGTTTCACTTTTATTAAAGAAAAGATATGTACATCACATGTTTTTTCCTTGCTTGACTTTGATAAATTATTTGAAGTAGAGTGTGAAACAAGTGGAGTAGGCATTATAGTAGTTTTATTTGAAGAGAAAAGGCCGATTGTGTACTTCAGCAAGAAGTTAAGTGATGCAAGGCAAAGGTGGGTTACTTATAATAAAGAGTTCTATATTGTTATGAGAACTTTGAAGACATAAGAACATTACTTAATTGGTAAGGAATTTTACTCTACATTGATCACCAAGCTTTGAAATATTTGGGGAGTCAGAAGTAGATGAGAACCAAGATGCATGCAAGGTGGTCAGCCTGTGTTGACAAATTCATTACAAACTAGTTCACAGAGTAGGGAAAAACAATGTAGTAGCTGATGCAATTGAGTGAGAGGGTAGCTAGGATCAAGACCTTGAGTTTGAAGGTTGATGAATTCGAGCATCAGAAAGAAATGTATGCTAATTACAAAGATATAAGGCAAGTGTGTCAAGAGAAGAAGCCATATGAGGACTACTATGTTTATGATAGGTTCCGTATGAAGGGTAATTAACTATGCTTTTTGTGTACTTTACTGAGGAAGAAGGAGATTAAATAGTTATATAATGAAGGATTAATTGGATATCTTGGTAGGGACAAGACTCTTGAAGAGGTTCATAAGAGATATTTCTAGCCTAAGTTAAGGAGAGATGTAGTTTTATTATTTCTATGTACTAGACAGGTCAAACATACAAAGGACATGTATTTAATGGTAGGTTGTATATGCTATTAATTGTTTATGATAATATATGAGGACATGTTTCTATATACTTTATGTTGGGATTACTAAGGATACAGAGGGTAATAGATTCTATTTTTGTAGTGGTCGATATGTTTTCATATATGGTGCATTTTTTCCTTATAAAAAAATGATGAATGCTACATTTATTGCCAAATTATTCTTTAGAGAAGTTATGAGACTCCATGGCATTCCAAAGTCAATCACATCTAGTCAGGACACCAAGTTCGTGAGTCACTTCTAATGAACTTTATGGAGTATATTTGACTATTCTCTTAAATATATTATTGTGGCTTATCCACAGATAAATGGACAGACATAAGTTGTGAACAAAATGTTGCATATGTCGTGACAAACCAAAGAATTAAAATTTATTTATTCAACTGAGTTTGTCTATAACAATGCTATCCATATTTCCATTAATCAATCTCCATTTTTTTTTTTGTTTATATCAAGGTACCAAACCATGCACTTGTTCTTATTAAGTTACCTAAAAATGTTAATCTCAATATGAGTGTTGCAAAGTTAGCTGAAGAGGAACAAGAAATTTATATTAAAGTTAAAGAAAAGCTTAAAAGGGCTAATGAGAGGTATAAGGCTAACGTAGAATAACATTGAAGGGCTAAAATATTTGAAGTGGGAGATGATGTCATGGTATTTTTGAGCGAGAATAGGACTAGTGGGAATCATTATAAATTGAAGGTAAGAAAATATGGACTATTTAAAGTCACGAAGAAAATCAACGATAATATTTATATTGTTCAACTCCCTTCATGGATGAGTAATAAATGACCTTTAATAATAAAGACATTTCTATCTATTTGCTAGATTGTAAACTAAGGGCATGATTAGTTGAGTTGTTGGATGTAATTTTTGTGTTTTTGTATTGGTTTTGTGTGTTTTTATGGGTTTATTTACTGTTTTTCAGTTTCTTATTGTATTAGTGTGTTATTTTTTTGGGTTTCTGTGTTATTTTTTCTATTTTTATATTTAGAAAAATAAGAAACGAAAACTAAAAATCAAAAACCAACTAAATAAGGCCTAAACTATCCTAACCACAAGTCGAGGTCGAGTTTTTATAAGTGAAGAGGACTAACACATATTTGGAAAACAGTTGCTAGAAATTTAACGATGTACCCCACAATGACATCGTTAAACCTGCTCTTAATCATCGTTAGAGAAAAATAGGGTCATAGTTTGAGTTACAACCATGATCCAAACCATAAAAAATATAGGAAAGATATGGTAAATCGTCATGGCTAGAGTCACAATTATAAAGCAAGTCGCGAAGGACATTGGATAGATTTTGGGACTTCAACAATGCCTTTCAATGACATCATTATAGTTTCCAACAATTGATGTTATTCTTGGAACAGTCATTTTATTATTTAGAAAATTTGAGTTTTATGTGTGTAAGTGTATTTTGGATTGTTAAAGACATTTTTATCCTTATTTCTCTCAAAGTGTTTCGCATAACTTTTTGGGTTTTGATAAATCTTAGATTAGATTTGTTATTTTCCTACTCTTCGATTAAAGTAGCATGTTTCCCCACTGCGCCAATAGTATTTCATATTGTAATAAACATAAAATGTGAATTTGAGTTGCCACCACTAATTGAATCTTATATTTGCTAATTTGGAGTTGTTTCTTTTGCTAATTAGAGATAATTTTGTCTAATTTTTAAGAAAGATACTTTCATTAGTAATATTTCAATAATTAAGGATAGGAATCATAAACAAGAAACGTGAAAAATCAAGAGAATAAATATCATATATTATTAAGAGTTAGCTCTTTGTTATAACTTAATTCATGAAATAGAAAATATTTGCAATTGACAGGTAACAGTCATTCATGCTTATTATAATATAAAATAGAGTAATTAACTTTTTACCCCCTGTGTTATTGTCAATTATTAAATACCCCATATGTTTTTGAAAATATCATAAATCCCTTGTATTTTGACAAAATTATCAAACAACCTATTAAAACTATTATGTGCTGATGTGGTGCTGATGTGGCGACTGTGCTGATGTGACATGTTAACTATGCTGACGTGATTGAATGTATAGACTGATGATGTGGCATACGATGCGGAGCGTAACGTGACAGCTGATGTGGTAGAGATACTGTATAAGGGGCACATTGATAATTTATGAAAACACAGGGGATATTTGAAAAAATTGAAAAACACATGGGATATTTGAAAAAAATATAGGAAGTTGGTTAAAAAATACAGGATAATTAGTTTATATATTATATTTATTATTTAACGTAAAATTTATTTATAACATATAAAAAGTAAAGTTTTATTTATAATTTTTAAATTTTATAAACTATATATAAATATATAAATAAATATAATTTGTGTATTTAAAAAGTAAAAATTAAAAACAAAAATAAAACAAATAGATTATTACCTTAATATTTTAGAAAAATAAAAGTTACTATTTAAAAATATTTAAGTAAATTATAGATTTTAAAATATTTAGTCCAAATATTATCAATTTCAAAATATTTAACTAAAAATTAAATTAAATATTTTTAAATGTTAACATTTCATTTTTTTACGAATAACTAAATTTATAAATAGATATAATTTGCATATTTAAAATGTAAAACTAAAAAATTAAAGATAAATTCAAAACAAATAGATTATTTCTTTAAATATTGTGAATAGTTATCAATTTCAAAATTTACTTTAAATATTATGAATATTTATCAATTTCAAAATTTACTTTAAATATTATGAATAGTTATCAATTTCAAATTTCAAATTTTATAAACTAAATTTATAAATTTATAAATAAATGTAATTTGCTTATTTAAAAAGTAAAACTAAAAATTAAAAATAAATCTAAAACAAATAAATTATTACTTTAAATATTGTGAATAGTTATCAATTTCAAATTTTACTTTAAATATTTTGAATAGTTATCAATTCAAATTTCAAAATTTTATTTATATTTTATGTTTTATTATTTAATTGTTGATGTTGTGTTAGAATTAAATTTTATTAATGTATTTATTTATTGTGTAGAGTATATTGAAGTTGAAAATAGAAGTTGAAAAAAAATTAAAATTCGGATGAATGAAACAAATGAGTCAAACTTCAGTCCAACATCTGGTCAATGAGTCAAAGCATGGGTCAAAACCTAGTCAAAGGGTCCAAGCTCATGCACTGTTGGACCTGGCTGGTGCATGGTCCCACATGGCCTGCTGCTTGGCCTGGTGTGCATGGATTGGCGCTGGAGACAGCCCTTTTTCGCATGGACTTCTTGCTGCATGGACCCTTCCACGCCTGGGGCATGGACCCGCATGGCCTGTCACGTGGACTTAGTGCGTGTGGGTTGCCTACTAGCGAGGGAGAGCTTTACGTATGAATGTTGGCTTATTGCTGGTGGGAGACTTCAGCTGCATGGAGTGGAGCTTGGACTTGGCCCATGCACTCCAAGTTGCTGCTACAGGTAAGACGCATAGTAAGAGGCGCACCAGGACCAACCTACATAGACCAAACTGCCTGGAGAGAATAACACCAAGACCCAAACGCAGGAGCGGACACCAGTGTATTAAATACCGTACCGATACCGGTACCGGATTGGTCTTGAAAACGGTACTGTACCGGTACCGGTTAATACTGGTACCGTTTCGGATAATTATTTAAAATTATAAATTAATTTGTAAATTTTATAAAATTTACAAATTAGTCTATAAATGTATTATATTATGTAATTTTTAATTTAATTTTAATATTAAAAAGACCAAAATACAAAATTTTTCTTTAAAAAATTTTTTATTTTTTATTTTCAGTACTGACCAGTATCGGTCGGTATTTGAATCTGGTACCGATTTTAATAATTTCGTACCGTTTTTCGGCCAGTACAGTACAAAATCAAATATATTGGTTGATACTAGATTCGGCTTGACTAGAGCTTATTCATTTTTCAACACCTTCTGGTAAAGCTACTGATTTATAGATCATTAATGCCTTGTTTCATAACTGCCAATTTGTTAGAAGATATAGATGACATGATGACAAATTGATTATATTCACTTATTGATTATTAATATGCTGCCACTTCTAAACTGCTTTGTCTTACTGGCATACTGGTCGACCTGCATGGAATTAAGATTGACAAAAACTACATTCTTACAATATGCTCACCAATTGTGTGTTACTTGTCTGTCCGCTTGAAACACCATTCTGCATCCAAGTTTTTATGCATTTTGGCTTCTGGTGAGTATTGTTAAATCATTAACTTAAACCTTGTAGGTGACTATACTCATACAGTAATACTCCATGCCAAATGCTTCCTTAGAATCACTGTGGAAACACAGGAGCAGCAGCAGTACTCGCTTCTGCAGAAATGAATGATATTGAACAGAAAACACAAGAATCAATAGACTTGGTCCAAATTGTTTTCAATTCATTGAACTTAACGAGGCTGTATCAATTAAATATTGTTGAAAGTATGAATAAGTCAATACCAATTTATTCATTGACCAGAGTTTTTAATTCTGGAAACATTTTACTTTAAAGAAACATAATATATTCAATGTATTGTCAAGATTCAAAACTGTTATCATTAAGAATCATTCATTTGCTTTATCTTCTCTTTTCTTGGATATTTCTCGTATGGGAAACATTTCTTTATTGATTGTTGAGTGCTTGAAACAAAAATATACTATATTATATATATGGATATTTAAGTCGCCAACTATAGATGGCCACAAATGTGTTTTTTGTATACTTTATTTCTATTCTAAGTCAAAGATTACAAAAACAAACATTACTAACAATAGTCATGTGTATTGCTAGTTTGCTTCCCCATATTGCAGCTTCCCTAGAAGGTCTCTAAACAATTTGCATCATCGTCCACCTGATCAAAGCCACGTTGTATCATCAGCTCAGTTTTTTTATGCAGTAGCTCCAAAGAACAAAAAGTAAAACTCAAGCAATCCTGGAAAAGCCAAAATGTGATCGTCATTTCTTGCGGGTTCCCATCATTGAACTTCTGAATATTTGACTTTTTTATCGTGATGTCGACGAGGCCACTGGAACTACAACACATGTAGTCCAACAGTGCATAAATTATGTCCGAAAACAGTTCAGGTGTGACTTTTAATTTCTTGGATTAATTAAATATGTGCTGCCATTTATTAAAAACGTTGGAACAGAAGCTTCAAGAGAAGAAAAGATGATGAATTCAAATGTTGGGGCACTGTTTATGGTACATGTGAAAAGGTAAAAGGTTCAATTTCACCCATAACATTTTCAAACAGGTTTAATTTGTCTCTTAACGTTTTACACTAGTTTACTTCATCCCTACCGTTTATAAAATAGGATAAAATACCCCCTGAACATTATTTAAGTTGACTTACTATTAGTCAAAGGTTAAGTATGTACACGTGACATGTTGACGTGTTAAAATGGAACCCAAAATTAATGATAGCATGGTATTCTAAAAAGTTATTTGACCCGACCCGTATTTTGACCCAACCCGCTTCATTTCTTCTGCCCCACCCGCCCCTAATCCCTAATTCTTTTGATTCCCTTCATACTCAAATCAAACACTAATCTGACGAGAAAAAAAAAAAACCAGTGATTGAGTTAACTGCAACAACAGTAATGGCTTGGACGACGACGACAATAGCAGTAGTGGCTTGGATGATGATGGAAAACGACAACAATAACAGTAGCTTGGGCGATGTTGGAGAGGAACAATTCACAGACAAAACGTGAGTCGACTAGTGGTGTTTATTTATTTATTTAATCAAATTAGATTCAGGTTATGTTTAAATAATTATTTTTTGGTTTGTTTGTCTCTATCTTTGATGTTCTGCCCATTATCTTTGACATTTAGCTTCTTCTGTGCCCTAAACCACTCTAAAGAATAGTCAAAACGTACTGCAAATTCACCTTTCTATGCTTTTTAAGTGACAACATTCGAAAACCAAAGTCCCAAAAGCATGCACCCCATTGACTCACTTGGTGTTCCTAGGTTTCTTGTAGACTGTGTTGCTCTAAAAAAAAAAGTTAAAATGGGTTCATATTTCTTCCTCAAACAATTCTTTTTAGATAGCCCGATTGTTCTAAAATTTGGTATAAGTCATTTCATCAGCCTATGAGTATAATGTACTCAACAAGCATGTGATTTTTGAGCATTAGGAAAATGTTTCAGCTTTTGACAGACACACTCACTAACAAGCAAACTAGTAACTCCCTTACTCCATTTACTTCTTAAACTCACTATACGACAAGTTCAGTTATATTACTAGACCAACTAAGCTTGTATCTTAGTGCATTGACATATGAAACCTGTCCATAGTCCTAGACATAAGGCT
>JAOXYD010035500.1:0-13952 GCA_028565735.1 Pinacopodium congolense | reverse complement strand
TTTGGTTAAAGATTTCATATTGTTTAAATTGGCCTAAGGTGTTTAAAGTGTTTTATTTCCACAAGAATTTTTAAACATCCAATTCACTCCCCCCCCCCTTTTGGGTACCATAGGGCTAACACATCTCTTAATAATTCCATCTGTAAAAATCTTATATAAGTAAGGGTCATACCAAAGATATCTCTTAATCTCATACAAGAAGTTCTTTTTCTATTGGTTTGAAAAATCAGGGGAAAGAACATTACCAACCAACTAATTTACAATGTTAGTATACCACAGTAGGGTAATTAAAACTAGTAATTGTTTTTCAAGAAATCCTTGATGTCTTAGTCTTCTCCTTTCTCCATCACTTAGTCATTGATAACTCATTGCAAACTACCAAATAATAATTCCTAACTATCTAACTATGTAGTAAGGTGAGCTATGGTCAAACCACAAGGAGACAGGATGCAACTATTATTTAAAAAGTTGTATAGGAAATAAAAACAAAAAATCTTGATGCAATGAAATCTAAATAGGCTAAGATGTAATGAATGCAACTGAAAAGATAAACACAATGCAAAAATATGATAAAACTAATAACAATATCAAAAGAATAGGCTGAAGGCATCATTAGGATTCCAGAATAATTATTGAACCTTGATTCTAATGAGCTAAGATGTTAACCTATGGATCCGAATAAGCTCTCAAATCCTCAGTTCCTCTAAAATAGGTAAATTTAACAAAATCTAAATATACCCCTAACTTCTCTAGAACTTAAAATAGGATCTCTAAGTTTAATAGCGAGGAAGCATTAAGCAATAAGGAATGACTAACTTAAGTCACCAACACACGAGCTTAAATAGTGTAATATAAAACATTGGAATCTTAGACTAACTGGTTAAGCTTACTTACAAATCCAACTAGTTTATTACTACTTCAAAAAATTGCTAATGACTATTACATATCAAAGTTCAATCCTATCGTTTGAATTAAGAATTACCAGAAATGGTGATCAAGTCTAGTAATAACTCCTAACTCTTGCCATTAAACGAAGGTTATAATTCAACCTAAGCACAAAGACACCAATTTAATAATTGTCCAACTTCATTCTCACAAATAATCACCCTTCATCCTTTTAATACCTTCAAACCCTTAGGAAATTAGCCTCATATGCTCAAATTAATTAAAAAAATTTTAATAAAACATAGGCCATACTTATTTTAATGAAATCAAGGTTAGAAAATTTAAGACAAGTAATGAAAATTGGGATTCAATGCTAATTTAATAAAAACCAAGGTTCTTATGCTAATAATTAATTTAATTCAACCCAACACACATAACCAAGTTAGCATACATTAAACAAAAAATCCAACACCCAAAAATAGAATAAAAACTAAAATTAAACAACCTAGAACCTAAGAAAATGCATGAATCTTAATTACAAGCATAAACCATCCAAAAACATCAAAAATAAATGGAAACCCATAAGATAAACCATCACACATGCTAGTAATTAATAAAGATAGGCCTAAAACAATAAAAAAAAAACCAAGCATAAATAACTAAAATAAAGGCTGAAAACGGAAAAGAAAGCCACCTATTGAATTAAAATCAAACATCCATACATTGTTCATGAAATTTAGCTTAAAATCCATCAATAATCTAATCTAAACATAATAAAATCTTAAAATACGAAAATATGTTAATGAAAACATCTAAATATTATAAATAAAGAGTGATACTACCTAAAACACTGAATTAAATTGACTGAAACTGAAATAGTAGTTAAAAAAAACCCAATCAAGAAACCTAAATCATGAAGAAAAATAAGATAAAGCTTTAAGGAATGGTATGTCTGCTCTCTAATGATGCCTCTACCTTCCTTTTTCCCTTTTATATCCTTTCCAATTAGGGAAAAACCTAGAATGGCAAAAAACCTCTTTATCCTTTTTTTCACTCGAAGAACCTTCAATAGTGATAAAGTGATTTCAATGGCGATATGCTCTTAGACACCGTTGATGTCACTATCTTCAAACATCAATAGTGATCTATTGCATCTTCAATGGTGGTTTCCTTTAACTACTTTTGATGATTTGGACAACGGCTTCACTTCCATTCTCCAATTCTCTCCAAAACTTCATGCTTTGATCCAAAACTTGTACTAGAAGATCAAATATGTCACTTAATACATGATAACATAAATTGAGCACTTTTAAACTAAAAATAGGAATGAGTTCAAGTGAATTCACATATAAAATTCTAACAAAATTCATACCTATCATTTACTTAGACTTAACAAATAGTCAACCATAAAGTTCTCTACTTCCTTTTTATCCTTAATTTCAATGTCAAACTCTTGTAAAAGGAGAACCCATCGAATGAATTATGGCTTTGTGATATGATTGTTCATCAAATATTTAAGAGCTAATTGGTCGATATAAACTATCATATTAGATAGCACATAATAGGATTGAAACTTATCAAAGGTGAACACAATAGCCAACATCTTTTTCTTATTAGTGGTGTAATTTTCTAAGTATCATTTAAGGTCCAACTTGCATAATATATGGAAAGAAAAATTTTGCCTTTCCCTTGTCAAAGAATAACACCAACTGCATACTCACTTGCATCACATATAAACTCAAATGAAAGAGACCAATAAGGTAAAATAAGAATAGGTGCATTAATGAATATTTCCTTTAAGACTTAAAAGAGCATATAAAATTATCATCAAAATTGAAAACGTCTTCCTTGGTTAGTAGAGTAGTCATGGGCTTGGTGATCTTGGAAAAATATATGATAATCCTTCTATAGAACCCAGCATATCCTAAAAATATTATAACCACTTAAACTAATTTAGGTGGAGGGAGTTAAGTGATTACTTCTTTCTTACCTGGATCTACTTTAACAACACTGCTTAAGATGTTTGACCTAATACAATACACTCTTTTACCATAAAATGAAAACTTTCCCAGTTTAATACCAAGTTTATTTCCTTACATTTCCTTAGTACTCTCTCCAAATTCTCCAAACATGCATTAAATGATGTGTTAAAAATAGAAAAATCATCCATAAAAACCTTGATGTAAGTCTCAATCATATATGAAAATATTGTCATCATATAGTGCCACAAATTGGTTGGGCCATTACACAAACCAAAAACCATATGTCAATATACAAAGGTTCCATAAAGGAATGTAAAGGTAGTCTTATTTGATCTTTAAGGGCTATAAGAATTTGCAAATATCCATTATATCTATCTAATGCACAATGAAAATTATATCCTACCAATCTTTCTATCCCTTAATCAATGAAGGGTAAAGAAAAGTAAGCCCTACGAGTGGCAACATTTAATTTCTTGTAATTAATATACATACACCTTCTAGTGACTTTTCTTGCATATGTCAACTCATTTTGCTTATTAATCATCACAATAGTTTCTCCCTTCTTAGGTATAACTTGAACCGGGCTGACCCATGCAAAATCAGAAATAAGAAACATAATATCTACATCTATGAGCTTAATTACTTCATCTTTGACCACTTCCTTCATATTTGGATTTGGCCTATGCTATAATGCTTATTTCCCTCCTCCTTGAAAATTCTATAAGTGCAAATTGAGGGACTCAATCTTTTAATGTCGGTCAAAGTCCATCCTATAGCACATTGACGCTCTCTCAGTACTCTCAACAATCTCTCCTCTATAATATCAGTCAACGATGACATAATGATAATAAGGAAATGCGATAGAGGAATTAGAAAGGCATGCGTTAAACGTGAGAGAAGAGGTTTAAGTTTAATAGTCTGGGCTCTTCAGTATACAATTTTAGAAAGTACTTAATTGGTTAATCCTCCTAGACTAAATCCAACTAGAAGAATCCTTCCCATCTCCTAACTCTCCTAACACTTCCTTAACCTCTTTTTCATCCAACTCTAAAGAACATGGATGAGTTAATGCCTTTTTTAGTGGATCTAAATAAAGAAAATAGATAGATCACTCTGAATAGGAGTAACTACGATGAAATTACAAGAGTTAAAAGTAGAGGGATGCTTCATCACTTTAAACACATCAAACTCAATCTTTTTACTCACAAGTGAAAGCAGTCAAAAAATACAACTTGTAGGTATGATTTAGTGCTTATTAAGAGAATTTTTAAATGCAATTCCATGTGATTTTCATGCATTTTAAGTTACTCATATGATTTTCATATTTATCATATTTTATAAGATTTTTAAGAACAATTTGATGTACTTTTAGGATTGAAAATGATGTGGAGTTAATTTAGGATCCAAGAACATTAAGTGAGGATGCTCCATACCAAATTTTATAACCAAAGGATAAGTGGAAAAGAAGATATGGTGAAAAGACCAAAGAGTGGCAAAAGTTGAAATTTCTAGCAAAAGCCACGTCTTGGGCCACAGCCATGGTTTAAGGCGTGAACATTTGATAGCAAGAGCCACAACCCAAGCCATTATCGTGGCCTAGGTCATGGAAATTTTTGCCAGCCAAATCCTCTTGATCTAATTTTGTGATTTTTTTGGTCTTTCAGGCCTCAACAAACCACAATTAAGCCACCGCTCCATAGGAGACAAACCATAAGCCACTTCTAAAGGTTTTTATGCAATTTTGAAAAAGAAAAAAGGATTTAAACACATCGAATCCAAGATCAAAGACTAGATTTCATACATCAAGGATTCAAGATAATCTTAACATGAGATTTTCTAATTCCTTCTTTTTATGTTTGTTTATATGATTAATACAATATGTAGGGACTAAGTTCCTCTTCAGATTTAAGTTTTTAAAACTTTAGGATGTAGTATTTATTATTATTCTTAGATTAATTCTTGAATTCTAGATGTTGAAATAAGTTTATTAAATGGATACTTGTGACTTTGAATTTAATTGTTTTGCAAATTTAAACTTTTTTTTTTCAAGGCTTTGATTTATGTATGATTGGATTAAGAGATCAATTGTATGCATTAGATAATTTCATTAACAAAATATCTTGCATGGAGACCTAGAGATAGGCTTACATAAGATATTTGGTTAAATGTGAGCTTAACCAAAACAATAGATTATATAGAACCAAATAATGCATTTAATCAATAAATTAGGACATAGAGAAATTTCACCTAATATATCAAATTGAATTAGTTTCCATAACTTGATAGGGAATAAATTTTATATTAGGTAGTTTACGGTATAATAAATATGGAATTCGAGTTAAGAAAAGAATAAAAGGAATATAAGTGCATTATAAAGGGAGTAATTACTTGAATCCTAGTTTCATCATTAATTATTAATCTTTTCAAGTTATTTTAAGCTTTGTTTTATTTGTTCAGTTGTTTTCTTTTTCCAATAATCAAATCAACCAACCATTTTGATAGGTTAGCTAATCAAGATAGGAATTTATAATTAATAGCAATCTTCATGGATTGCCACCTGGATTCATGAAAACTATATTACATTCGTGATAGGTACACTTAACTTCTCCATATGTTATGATTTTGTTAGAATTTTTATTAGTTAACTTTTATTTAAAACTTAAGTAAACTCACATACTATCAAGTTTTTTGTCTCATTGCTAGGGAATAAATTATTGTAAGTGTTTACCTATTCTTCATTAGACTAGCTTTAGTTCTTTTCTTTCAATTTTTTTTATTTTCCTTTTCACAATTTTTAATTTTCTTTACTTTAGTTTTCTTTTTATGAGCTTTGCGTATCCTTTATCTTTCATTTATCCCATTGATTTGTAGGTTAAGTATTCTTGTATATGCCTACGAGTGAACCTTTTAAATAGTAGAGCTAGATCTTGAAGTTGAACACACATTAAAAGAGAATAAAGAGAGAAGAAGTCCAAATGTAGCATCAAGTTTGAAATTTTAGAGCCTCAGTTTGATAACATAGAGCAAGGTTTAGAGCTAAGAGTACAACTCATAGTGGGTGATATTTCATAACCCTATTTATAAGGCATATAATCAAGTATAAAGAGGCTAAGAGTGGAGAATGCAAGCTTTGAAATTAAACTGTAAATTAATCAAATATTAAAAAACTATGTGCAATTTTATGGCTTATCTAATGAAGATCTAAATGCCCACATTGCTAAATTTTTAGAGATCTGTAACACCTTCAAGCTAAATGGTCTATCGGAGGAGGCCATACAGTTATGGTTATTTCCCTTCACATTATGGAGTTGCATAAAATTGTTTAAGTTTTAATTAATTAATTAATGTGTGTTTATGTTAATTTAAAAATCAATTTGTGTTTTTCCTTTATTGTTCTTAATTTTTCAGCTTTTGTTTTCTTTTAGTTAATTATGTTTAGTGTTTATTTAATTTTTGTTTTTCTTAATTTAATTATGCCTATTCTAGGTTGCCTCGTGATTAGGGATAGGTTTTCTATGATATAGGATCAATCTAAAAATGGCGGAACTGAGGGTTTAAGAGCTTGTTTAAACTTATAGACTAGCATCTTACACCAATCGCAAGTTACCTATTTCGAGGATCGATTATAAGTCTAGAATTCCTAATATATCTTCCACTCAGCTTTAGTATTTCTTATTTGTTTCTTCTTTGTTTGTCTTTATTTCGTCATAGTATTTAGTTTTGATGTTTTTACTTTCAAGGGTTTTATTTTCTTTTTGATAACATTAGAGGTAACAATTCACTCTATCTCTCTGTGAGATCGACCCTGACTTGCCCTAGCTACTTAGTTAGGTTAGTTAGGTATTTTTATTATTTAGTAGTTTACAACAAGCTTCACCAATTACCAATTCCAAGACCTTCAAGTAGTTACAAGAGCTAATAGAGAATATAGCCATTAATCCTATATTCTCTATTAATCCTATCATGCAGTTTCGTCATTCAGCAGGTTTAGGTAATAGGCCTGAAGATTAAGAAATTTAATTCTAATACCTCTTATCTCAAAACTAACAACCTCACAATTAATCAAAGATTGGTCATGCAATGATTTCAATTATGTCATTTATTGATTTTTCGGATAATTAAAGTCGATTTTTCATATCATTAGTTATCTATCACTATTTTCTTATGTAGCCAGCTTATAAAAGAGAATCAAGTACTTCAATAAATGGAAATCAAATCATAAAATATGCATAAGAACTTAATTAAGTCAATTACTCACCAATCCTTAGCCAAAAATTAAATTAGCTACACATTTTAATAATTTAATCACCAATATAAAACACCAAATGTGAGCTGTCAACTAAATAAGCTCAAACACTCAAAAACCCTAAAAGTAGCCTAAGTGTTTGAAGCAAAGAACATACTAAAAACGTAAGCTAAGAAATGATTGTCTAAATTTTTATTCAAAGTGACAACCTCCAGCTACAGTTTTCCATGTCTAGCTATATAAGACTGCATCCTTTTGTCTTCATTAGGTGTATAATAGGTTAGAGCCATGTGCTAGTAGTAAATGTTGAAAAATCAATTGTGAAGAAGTGTCTATTCAACGGTGATCAATACCAAATATCAATGGGTTCCATTTATAAGGGACATTGATCTCCTAAAATTTAATCCAAACTTCATTTTTCCTACACAATTCACCAACCTTTGCATTGGATCTATCTTTTCAACAATAATAACCATAAATTACACATTATTGAAATTAAAATAAGGGTAATTATATGTCAAATAATAAAAAAAACATTATAAATTATACTCCTACTACTAAGTGGTATTGAGAAAATTTAAATAGTATCAGAACAATATGATTTTTGGCTTATAAATTGAGAATCACTTATATTGGAACAATATGATTTTTGGCTTGTAAATTGAGAATAACTTATTTTTAAAGTTTATAAATAACTTTTTATGATTCAAAACAATTTAAGAGATTGTGTAATATTAGATTAAAGGGGAGCAAAATGATCTGCACTATATATTATTTGCTTTTATATTTCTTTAATATTAGATGGTTTTGTCTTCATTAAAAAGGAGAAATTATTGAGCAAAGGGAGGTTCGACCTTGGTTTTGAAAATAACAAAACAATCATGTTGCTAATGTTTTACTATCTTTGACATTTTGAAAAAATAAATTGGAATAAAAAGTGTTTACATGATACAATTTAGAGTTCATAAGTTAAAATAGGAAATCAACAAGAGAATGTTCAAGGCCAAGATAGTGTGATCCATATAGGTTATATCTTGTAATGTTTATTATAATCTTATTTTGATCCTCTCAAGTATTTATCAGACTTGAAGCATGCATAATGCATTCATGTTTATATTTATCCATATGGGTTACATAATCAAGAGGATTTGTGTAGGAAAAGTTTTAAATGATCCTTATTAATACACTAAAACTTTTTAGAGAACTAGCTTGAAGTTTGTGTCTTAAATTTTATTTAAAAAATAAATTTTTTAAAATGTTATGATATGCTTTATTAAGTTATGTAAAGTTTGTGAAAAAACAATTTTTGCATAGAATGGTCAACTAGTATGTTGGAGTGGTCAATTAGTGTACGATTTTTACAAATTAGTTGACTAGTTGGTTAGACGAATCAACCAGTACATTTGAGTGATCGACCAATAGGCATGGGAATCAAGTTCCAATGGCTAGTTTTAATAAGAATTTTTGTGATAAATTATTTTTAATGTATTCCAACAAGAACAAATTATTAATTGATGAATTTTATCCTATAAACATGTATGTTGTAGTTTATGTTAGGCATCCAATTGATCAAGTGAATGATAGTAAATTCAGAAGTATTTGATTTTTCTTTTAAGTGTTTGGGTTATATTTATGTGAATTTTGTTACACACATCATTTGTGAGCCCTTCAGATTTAGGTAGTGTTTGTGTGAAGTTTGTTGCACACATCATTTTTTAGCCCCTCTAAACACTTTGGGTTGGTCAAATGAGAATTTTTAAATTATATTTAGGCTAGTAATGTTATTAAATTGAAGTTATAACAAGTTACTATCATCTTGTAAAAAGGAAAGTGATTATGAGAGGGTTACGCCTCATTATAAGAGGGTTACTCCTCATTATAAGAGGGTTACTCCCGTGAAACAAAGGGTAACAAAAAAGGATTGATCTTCACCTGTTAAAGAAGATAATGATATCAAAATTTTCAATAAGATGATGGAGAGTGGACATAGGTGTAGATTGTGCATTGAACCACTATAAATCAGTTTTCATATCTCTTCCCTTTCCTTTTAACCTTCTAAGTTTATTTTAATCAAGACCATATTATTATATTGATCATTATATTATTTTATATTTTGCATTACTTTAAGAGGGCAATTATTAATTAGGTACAAAGACTTAAAAATTTTATATCACCTACTTAAAAAAATTTTAGAGTCACCTAATTCACCCCTCTCCCCTGAGGTGTCATATAGGGGCAAACAAAACTCATTCATACCTAATGCATAAAATAAAATATGCACTATCCTATTGTTCAAAGAATTCATTCTCTTATCCTCACCATTTAATTGTTCCTTCACTTTAGGCACTTTTTTTAATCTCTTATGACCTTAGTGGGAGCATATGGACCATTTAAGACTATTTTTCATAAGTCCACATTTTTAGCCACTAGGAAGATTTTTTTCGTATGCTCTATCTAAGCTCGAAGACTTCAAAACTCATCTTTTAAACACTTTTTCAACAAAAATATCTCCCTAAAACATTAAATACAAAAAAATCATTAAAAAAATAAGTGAAACCTCCCTTAGTTCAAAAATATTTTATGTTTCTTCCTTATAAAAAAAAGTCGATCTTAGCTAACTTCCTGCTTCTCTCATCTCTAGATTTTTTGTGAGTTCCTCTATAGAGGGCATTCAAGTCCTCTACTATTTCTCGCCCCACTTTTTTTCCATTTAAGGAAGCATATTTTCAAACTGGCTCTCTCATTTCCTTTTAGTTTACCAAATTAAATAATGGAATACCTTCTGACTTAAATAATCTTGCACCCTTTCCTCCATTACCCCCAGCTGCCAAGGTAGCTTGCAAGAATTGGCTAACACATAATTGTTGAAAATACCAAACTATTACAACCTACCAAGAAGCTAGTCCTAGGAAGTGAAGCAACCGAAACTCTAGTATTTTGGCCTCTAGAAACCTTTTATGGCCAAGCTATAGTGTTCTCATTTATAGAGATCCTATAAGATGGTGTAAAGGCTTGGAATGCATCACTAGTTAGATTTTTTCCTTAACAAAAGGCCACCATTTCCTGTTGTTAACACATGAGCTTAAAGATCATAAAAGAATAGAGGATTGGTTGAAGTACTATTAATCAAGGGGGATCTCTTACTATTTAAGTTCACATCGGAAGTTTATGCAAAGGAAGTACTGGAATGTGAGTCAAGGCACATCTGAAGCTGTCCAATATTCTAGCAATTTTGGAGTCCAGGTACCTCACTAGACAAAGTGAAGCATAGACAGATTCCCATATGGATCAATTATCATAATATGCCATTAAAATACTAGTCTACCTTAGGTATTAGTCACCTAGCCAACTTTGGTGGAAAGCCAATATTCATGGATGAGAATAAAACACTAAGGAGAAGGATTAGTTATACAAGACTTTATGTTAATGTAAAATATGGCAAAAAGCTTCCTGAAACTATCCCTCCAATAAGGCTAGGAGAGAATGATGAACCTTTTAAGGATACCATCTAAGTTTCTTATTAATGGCGACCATTTATTCATCAAACAAAGTAATGGAAGGAGAGACAATTTAGGCGATTACGAAGAGCTCTTGGACTACAAAGACCAAACTATTAAAAACACAAATCATATGGTAATAGCAATTTTTTCGTAAGTTGAAGAACAATTAACTAAGTTCATGGAGGATAGTGGACCTAAACTAAACCACCTATAAGAAAAAACCTCACAAAATTCAACAAAGGAATTAGGCAAATGTCAAAATGTAATAACTAACTACATGCTTATCAGTCCTGGGAATATGGTAGGGAATGTGTAGAACAATGAAGACAATTTTATGAATGAGACTGAGGTAATTCAAGTGAGTAGGAACAATTATGACCAAAATGTAAATTAGCCACCTTCTCCAACATTAAATGATTGATAGGGATGCATTTTATAGTATTTCTATATGTGTTACAATGCCATTTCATCCTTATTTTGATATTTAAATGTTTAATTTGTGTTCCTTTTGCGTTTACATGTAGATTTGACCTTTGGGCACAAATACAAGATGAAAGGGCGTGTTTTGAGTAGAATTCAATTAAAATTGGAACTAGAACAGGTGTGGAACCAATTTTGGAACTTAGATGATCAAGATATGAAGTTTCGCACTAAATTTAAAGGCCATATAACAAGTCATGAAGAGCAGAAAACAAAAAGAACAAGAAAAGCTCAATTCAACATCGATTTTGGTATAGGTGATTTCGGTGATGCATTTGGTGCACCTTTAGAGCTCTGATTACTTTGAGTTTTGTGGCATACAAGAGCAGAATTTGAGGAGCCTACATAACAAATTTCATGTTAATTGGAGCTGTATAGAAGGAGTTATAGCATAAAAGGTGAAAGGGGCAGAAGTTGTCAAAATCTAGAACAAAAACAGAAATTCTAAAATGATTTTGTTTTTATGATTTTTATTGGCAATTTGGGCCAAATTTCTCCCAAAATATCTCCAAAACCCTAGCACCCTCTAAGACATATATAAGGGGCATAAAAAGCATGAGATAGGAGCCCTTACATTTTTTTAGGCTCTCCTTCTTATTCTTACTCATTTTTCTTGTTTTCTTTGTGTTTTTTGTTAGAATTGGCTTCTAGTTTGATTTTTTTTCTTTTAATTTCCTATTTTAAGTAGTTTTATGCTCTAAATATTGTTCTTGGATGGTTGAATTTCTATAAGTTTTATATTTATAATTTTTATGATGTTTAGAACGGAGTTTTAGTGAATTCGAAGCTTAAACACCTTGGATAATGTATGGGTTCATATATATAAAGCAATAGATGTGTGTTTTTGTAATTTTCAGCTTTTAATTTGGGTATTTGAGGTTGATAAATTACTTTTATAGGTCTGGCCAGGTTTTATTTTTTATGAATTAATGGTTTATGCTGTGGATTTTTTGTTTATAATTAATGTTTTTATGTGGGTTTTGCTTTATAATTGAATATATGTATGTTTTTGTAATGTGTTTAATTTCAGTTTTCAATCTATTTTAGGTGTGTTGAATTTTCTATATTAGGTTAATTTGATTGGGCTTTGTGATTAGCTTCTAATTAGCTTGAATTTGTGTTAGATTAGATATTGAATTATGTTTTTTCTTTGATGTTTTTAATTTTTTAGCTTTTTATTTATTATTTTCTTGTGCTTTATTTAATTTTTCAGCCCTTTACTTTGATTATTTTATTATGTTATTAGTTTATTTATTTTCTATTTTAATTATGTTTAGTTAGTGACTGTTTAGGTTGGAAGTTAATGATAGAATTTTGGATGAATAATTGTGAGAATTGACTAGGAATTAAATAGGCTTTATGATTTAGGTTATGATTGAAATGGGATTCCACATAAATGTCATGAATTAGGGATTAATGCTTAGGATTAGCTACCCTAGGTTTAATTCCTAGTTTAATTGCTAGGATTGAGCCATGTGATACATATTTGTCCTTGGCAATTTCCACAAGTGGTAATAGGCTAGTCGAATTTGTTAAGATACTCAACTTACTAGTTTAGGATTCCAATTCTCTAAGTTACTTAGTCCGAGCTTGTGTAACTATAGCTTAGTTTAATTGTTCCTAGTGTGTTAAAGTTGTTCCATCATTAAACCTAGAGAGCTTATTTTAGGTTACCTCGTGATTAGGAATAGGTTTTCTATTATATAAGACCTATCTAAAGTTATAGGAACTGAGGGTTTGAAAGCTTGTTCGAACCTATAAGCTAGCATCATACACCAATCATAACTTATCTGTTTCGAGGATCAATTATAAGTCTAAAATTCAAGATTTATCTTTCACCCAGCTTTTCGTATTTGTTATTTGTTTCTTATTTCTTTGATTCTAATTCGTTAATTGTCTTTAGTATTTAGTTTTAATTTCATTCAATTCTAGGAGTTTTTTTTATTTTCTTTCCTTTTTGTGCAATAATAGAAATAGCTCCCAAACACTACTAGCTCCTTGTGGGATCGACCGTAGCTTACCCTAATTACATAGTTAGGTAAGTTAGGTAAGTTAGGTAAATATATTATTTGGGAGTTTACAATGAGCTTACCAATGATTAAGGAATTATGAATCAATAAACTAGTAGTCCAAGCATCCTAGAGGAGACTAGAAGCTCAGGAACACAAAATAGCATGGTGGTGACTCAAAATATGGTTTCCCAAACTAATTTAAGAGCTAGGGAGCAAGGAATTGATGAATTCAAATTAATTGTGAGTAGGAAAATAAATGGAATAAAGCAAAGGATCTGAAAGCTTACTCCCCTAACCTAGGTCAATCCTAGCTTAGAATGTAAAGGGCATTAATTACCCAAAAAACAAGTAGATGTTTAAAGATTCTGTTAATGACATCAAGTTGACTCTGTTGGGACAATTAGGAATAAAACTGTCGTAGGAAAGATGTTAAGGCTTTAAGATATTAGGTAAAAACTATCAAATCCTCTTTAATCATCAGTTTCATCATAGTGGTTACTAATACAAAGGAAGTGCAAGCTACAGTGATACATGCTAGTGATTAAGCTATGCATTTATAAGTTTCTTGGTCAATTGTCAATAAGAGTTTCACATTGTCCTTCATTTATGCATCAATTTTTGAATTCTAAAAGATCCATCTTTCATTTTAATTAAGTAGAATTCATAATGCCATTCAAGGTCCTTGTCTAATCACAGATAGCTTCAACAACATCTTGTATAGGATGGAAATAGAAAGAATAGTTGTAACACCCCAAAACATACCCTAATTATAATTAGCATAGTTAAATGTGGATTAAATGGTTAAATTGTGATTAATTGGAGAAAATAGTGAACAATTGTGAAATTG
>JAOXYD010035479.1:0-13953 GCA_028565735.1 Pinacopodium congolense | reverse complement strand
GTACTCAGCTCATCCTATTTAACTAATAGATTACCACCATTAAAGGCTATTAAGAATATAACACCCTATGAGATTTTGTTAGGAAATAAACCTAACTATGAAAACTGAAAAATGTTTAGGTTTGATGAAAGGGGGAGAGCTTGTATGTTTATTAGATATTCTAATGGCCAAAAGGGATACCATGTGTTTGATTTAAAAGATGAGAAGATCTATGTATCAAGAGATGTAATCTTTTCTTAAAATTCATTTCCATTCAAGAATGATGAATAAGAAAGTTGAAAAATACAACAAAATGAAGACTTTGTTTGCAACGAAATCATTGATGAGGCAAAAACATCAAGACTTAAGTGTCCCTTGTCTATGAATGTACAAACAACCTAAGTGGAAGCAACTGACCATGGAGAGCCAATGTTACAACTAGAGACATTTGCACTTGGGCTTAAAGAAGCAACAGCTAGCAAAGAGATGATAAAATTAGGACAAGGTAGTGATGTAAACGAACCACATCAGAGGATCAAAAGGAGGCCTAAGCATTTAGATGATTATGAAATTGACATGCCGCCCTCCATCACGTACCTGCAATCTGCTACTCCAACAGGGAACTCGGTAATGTATCTATTATCATATTTTATCAGTTATAATAAATTTTCTGACTCATGCAAAAGTTATCTTGCTTCCATGAATCTATATGATGAATCGAAAAGCTTTTCCCATGCAATAAAGCACAAACATTAGAAAGAAGCAATAATGAAAGAAATTCAGTCACTAGAAGAAAATGACACATGGACACTAGAACCCTTACCAGTAGGAAAGAAGACATTGGAATCAACATGGGTATACAAGATTAAGTTCAAACCAAATGGAGAAATTGAGCGCTATAAGGATAGATTGGTTATAAAGGGATTTATGCAAATAGGAAGAGTGGATTTTCATGAAACATTTGCTCCAGTGGCAAAGCTAGTAACTATGAGATGTTTGTTAACAGTGGAAACTGTCAAGAAGTGGGATGTTTGTTAACTGGATGTAAATAATGCATTCCTACACTGTGATCTGGAAGAAGAAGTTTACATGAAGATACCACAAGGATTTACAAGAAAAGGAGAGACTAGAGTGTGTGAATTAAAAAAATCTCTTTATGGTTTACACTAAGCATCGAGGAATTGTTACCACAAATTCAAAAATTCACTAATTGACATCAGTTTTGAGTAATTAAATGCAAGTTATTCTTTGTTCATTTATAATTGAGAAAAAAGCTTTATTATAGTGTTAATATATGTAGATGACGTGCTCTTAGCAGGAAATGACTCAGATAGAATGAAGTAGTTTAAGGTTCATATCAATGATAAATTTAGTATCAAGGGCATAGGGTCCTTGAAATATTTCTTAGGGATTGAAATTGCAAGATCAGAAAAAATAATATTTCTTATTCAATGAAAGTACACATCAGATATTTTGGAGGAAAGCGGAATGCAAGCTAGTCGACCTAGTGCTTTTCCAATTAAGTAAAACCACAAGCTAACAATGGATATAAGAGGACGAGAGATAGATGTCAATAGCTACATAAGGTTATTAGGAAGATTATTATATCTTACTATCCCTAGACATGATATTGTCTATGTAGTAAATATTTTAGCTAGTTTGTCAACGCACTAAAGGAAAGACAAATGAAAGTAGCTAACAGGGTCCTCCACTACATAAAGAAAGCACCTAGACAAGGAATAATGTTCCCAGCTATAGGGGATCTACAACTCAAGGCATACTGTGATGCAGAATGGGGAGGATGCTCGATGACACATCGCTCAACTACAAGATATTTTATTATCTTAAGTTAGTCGTCTATATTATAGAGAACAAAGAAACTGTCGATAGTTGCTAAGTCATCTGCAGAAGCTGAGTGTAGAGCGATGGCAAGTACAATTAGTGAAATTGTTTGGTTAAGGTGGCTAGTTAAAGAACTTGGAGTGCCACAAGAAGACCCAACGGAGCTGTTATACGATAACCAAACAGCATTATATATTACGCGAAATCCAATATTTCATGAAAGAACAAAGCATATTGAAATGGATTATCATTTCATAAGAGAGAAAATCCTGTATAAAGCATTAACTAACAAATATATTTACTAAAGCATTAAGAAAGGATCGATTCAATATAATACTGTGCAAATTGGGTGTTTCGAATTTGCATGTGCCAGTTTGAGGGCAGTGTTAGATAAGATTAGAAGAGGATCACAAGCTGTTAACAATGGAGGTAAAGTTGTTGGCATTGGATAAGATTAGAATAGGATCAATTGTCGACAATCTGATGCAAATTTTATCAATATTAGTAAGTGACTTAGTTGTTAGTTTAAATTACAAGATTGTAGCATTGTAAAACATACAAATACAAATACTATAGTTCCAACAAACACTTGTATTTTTTTTATTTATTTAAGATCAATGAAAGATAATAACAGTATTATATTTCCTTTGTTAATTTTATGTCTCTTTTTAATATGGAATAATTCACTTGTGAAATTTTAACAAAAATTGTTAAGTATCTTGAATTTTGAGCATGCCTAAATCAAGACTTAACTCGAGATTTTAAGAAAAAGACCCAAAATGCAATTTTTTGTAAGGTCTGTGGTAGAAATGACAAGAGAAGGCTGATAAATAAAGGACAAGGAACAATAGTATTGTTTATGTCCTTATGCACCGCCATTATAGTCTTGAGTGAAGATAATAATGGTAGCCTATAATAGTATCGTTAAAGCCCGTATTTAAGCACTGTTGTAGTTTGAGAAAAGAGGAAGTTTCATGAGTTGTATTATGTTAGGTTAAGATTTTATAAGAAAAAATTATTATAGTTTGAACAAATTTCCTTTAAAAAGAATAAAGAATTATTTTTCCCTCCCCGTGGATGTAGGTCTCAACTCTAAAGGTTGAATTATGTAAATCTTATGTGTTCTTTCTTCTTTCTTGTGCCCAATTTTGGAAATTGGAGTTCATGAACTATACTATATTTGCAGTTAAAATCACCTATAATCCATATTGTTTGATAAACTTAATTAGATCTTTGAAAGCTAATATTTCAAAATAATCAAATAGGTTACTAAGGTTTTAAATTATTTTCACTTGTTAGCCTTTATTATTTTTGTCATATAAAGACTAATGAAGTGTCAGCTGGACATATCTACGTGACACATTTAGGACACGAGGCACTATCATTTTGATACTCTACTAGTCCATTAAAAACAAAATAATATAGAACTAATAAGTGAAAATAATTTAAAATTTTATAAATCTATGTGATAGTTTTAAAATCATAGAGATGTACATTGATAGTTTATTAAACTACAGAGACCCTAAGTTACTTTATCTTATAAAGGAATAATAGTATTGTGGGCATAAAAATTGACAAATACTAAATAGAAGGCCAATGTTTAATTGTGATTTTAGATCTTTTTTCTAGTCCTTTTATATAGATTTTTATCTCAATCCTTTAGTTAATTTCTATTTTATTATTGAATTATATTATTAATTACTTTATGTTTCCTTCATTGACATTCATTAAAAAATCACACATAGCATTTTTAACATATATAATTGTTAACATCAATATTAATTATCAAACTTATAACAATGTTACATTAAAAATATATTCTAACTAATATTAAAAGTAATATTTATTTCAATATTATCAATAATTACATAAGACATAACAATGATTTTATGCAGTTAAAAAAGATAAAGAAACATAAAATTAATTTTGAATTGTTTTGATTTAATATTTCAATATTTCATATTTTGTTAAATGAAGGCATTTCCTCTTTTATTAATTTTTTATCAAATTTTTATAATATAGTTAAAATCTAGATAAAAAAAAATATTGCATCCCTTTAATAAAATATAAGAATTTTTAAATTAAATTATAAAATTTTGAAAAATCAAATAAACCACAAAAAATAGTATATCTTTTATAAGTACAATATCTATGACATTGCATAAATGTCAGAATAAGACAAACATATTTATTATAATTATCATATACAAACTAATGGAGTGTTGGTTAGACATGTTTACATGATATATTTAAAACACGAGACACTATCACATTGGCACTATATTAGTCCACTTAAAACAAAACAATAAAGGACTATTGAATAAAAGTAATTTAAATTTTGAAATTTATTTGATAGTTTTAAAATCACAAGGACTCGCACTAATAATTTACTAAACTACAATAATCCTGAATTACTTTATCTCATGAAGCAATAGTATCTCAATATTATCAATGGTTACACATGGCATAGGAATGATTTTATGTAATTAAAAGGAATAAAAAAACATAAAATTAATTCTAAATCATACTTATTTAATATTTTAAATTTTCATATTGTGATAAATTGAAGGTGTGCTCCTCTTTTATTAGTTTTTCTTGTCAAAATTTTATAATATAGTTAATACATTGAAAAAAGATATTGTATTGTTTTAATAAAATATAAGTATGTTCAATGAAATTATAAAATTTAGAAAAATCAAATCAACTAAAAAATATTATATCCTTCACAAGTACAATATTTATGACATTATATAAATGTGAGAGTAAAGTAAATATATTTATTATATAAAGAATACGATAATAATTGTCTTAAGTTAATAAAATTTTTATATAGTTAATAATGGTTTAGTTTAGATATAATTTTATGTGGACTATATTTAGAAGCATTTTATATTTAATTCTGATTTAATATAAATAAAATAGGTTAAAACTTATTTAAATATAGAATTCATTTGAAGTAGTGCGAGGCATTATAAAATTAAGTGTATAGGCCTTTTTAACTTCAACCAAACTCTATGAGAAATATATTAAAAAAATCTTTCATAAGAAAAAGTGAAAAGTATCTTTAAATAAAAATTAATTCAATTACTTTTGATGTTTAATTTAGATTTGAATTTGATTAATATGATTTGAATCTTCAATTCAATTTAATTTATCCCAAATTTAATTTATTAACTTTAAATGAGATTAAATCAAAACTAAATTAACTTATTATTATCTGCAATTAAGAAGAATTAAGAAACTTTATTTTTTTTTTTAAGAGATGAGCTTTCTTTTTCAATCCAAGAAATGGGATTATTCAGGTTGCTATGTCATAGAATTATCAATTAATTTTATAAAGAATATTGATGTTTAGATAAAATTACCTAAAATTATTAGTTAAAATCATCTAATGCCTATATATTTTTATAAACTATTAATTTGGTCCTTATGATTTCAAAACCATCAAATAAGTGCATGAGGTTCAAATTATTTGTATTCATTAATCCTTAATTATATTTGTCTTATATGGATTGATGTAATGCATTGTAATAGTGCCATATAGCCTAAATGTGTCTCATAGACAAGTTTATTTTGTATTTCATCTGTTTATGTAGAATAAGAATAATAGAAGATTAATGAATGAAAATCTTTAAATTTTTAAGGACTTATTTAATAATTTGAAATTTTCAAGAATCTTATTAATAATTCTTCAAGTCACAGGAATCTTAAGTGATTTTAACTCTTAAATTTGTTTTTTTTTTCTTGTTTCTTTGGTCTAGTTAAAGTGATCACAAATCATAATGCCTAGCTTGCTTTACCAAATTACTTGAAATAGTTTTGAAATTCTTTTGAATGAGTTATTGTATTTATATTGGAAAAAATAAAAATGAAAGATAGTATTTTAAAACAAAAAAACTAGGGGCCCCCGTGAGGCTCCTTCATGGGGGCCCCTAGTCTTATTCTTTTTAGAATTCATTCCAAGTCGGTAAGTGTTCGATGCTAGAGTACAAATGATGGGAAGAAATGCGAATATATTTTAAATAGTACTCTTATTTTATTACATCATTATGTTTAGCCACATATAGGATCTCAATTAGATGAATCCTATGTTTGGAGATAAATCTTCAATTTCAGTTTTACTTTTATCATCATGGGTTAAATTAAATATACGACACTCTTATTTGATTTTTTTAATTTTAGTCCTTAATTTTTAAAAATTACATCAGTACTTAAAAAAGGGGCAAATGATGATGTTCTCAATGCGGTTCTTCATTGCTCTCAACAACTGCCTCACCCTACTGTCTCATCATTGTCTCCTTGTTTTAATCCTCTTTTATTCACCCCATCGAATTTTGTGGTTGATAAATTAATGGCGGTAAAGAGGTGTTAATTAAGTAGATTGGGATGGTCAATTGTATACGTGAGAGTAAGTTAAAATCACCAGACTTACTGAACTAAGTAAGTTGTTAGTTGGATAATAAATGAGCGAGATAATCATATTTGTAGTATTAAACCTTTCACCATTTTCTCAATTGAGTCATATACCTTTAAAACTTCCTATTGAAGTCCTATACCTATACAGATTAATCTAACGTAGTCCTTATAAGACTTAATTGAAAAAATTTTGAAAGTTTTAGGACTACAAATAATGTTATCTTGAATATTTGTAGTCCTAAACCTTTTATAATTTTTCTAATTAAATCTTAAAATTTTCACAACTTTTCCAATTAAGTCCTATAAGGACTACCTTTGATTAATCCTTATAAGTATAGGACTTCAATAGAAAGTTTCAAAGATATAGGACTTAATTGAGAAAATAATAAAAGATTTAGGACTACAAATATGGTTAACCCATAAAAAAGCTTGTCCTTCTTGTAATTTAAAAATTTTTAAAATGTTAAAAAATTTTGAATAAATTTTTTAAAAAATTGTATACTTGCTTTTTGGCATAAATTTTGTGAGAAATATTAAAGTTTTTATAGAAATTCTATTAAGTTTCTCCTTTAAATAAAATAAAATCTGTTTTTTTCCCTTATTCCATCAAATTGTTACACACATCCTTTGACTGAAGACATCACAACAGGCAGAAACAAAACGATAACAAAAGTCAGCCCTTTGAGACTGCTCCTAATGACATGGGCCTCTAACAGGCAAGATCGGACGTAGGCGGATGTAGGCGTGAGGCGTGAGGCGTGAGGATGATTGTTTTTTTAAAAAATTAATATTAAAAAATATGTAAACTTTTTTAAAATATTATATTTTTTAATTTATTAAAAATATTAACATTTAATTTAATATTTTTACACCTTCCATTAAATTTTTCATAAAGTTTTCACACCAAATCAAATAAAATCCATTATGCCACTTATTTCTTAAAGTTGTTCCACACAGCCTTTCACTTAAGAGACCATAGCAAACAGATATACGTCTCTGACTTAAGAGACCATAGCAAACAGATATATGTCTCTGAATTTAAGATATATAATTAATTAAATATTATGTAATTTTAAAAGTTTATCAAAACATTTTTCCCTTTAAAAAAACTTGAAAAAAATTATTGCCATAACTTTTATAATGCGTACTTGTCATTTAAAGCCAACAATTTTGTTATTGTCACACTTAGTGTTAAAACAGACACATCTCACTCAAACAAAAGGGAAACAAACGACAAAAACACCTACAGCTTGTGTTGTGTGACGAAGGTTCTGGAGACATGCATTCAGATTAAGCTGTCTAGGGTTTACTCTAATCTGGGTTTGGACTCTCTTTGGGCCAGGTCACAACCTAACCCAAAAAAAACTCTGGACTTGGACTCAGACGACCTCTTCTATTGTCAGCTCTCCAATCCTTCTGGGCTTAAACTGATAGGATTTGGGCCTTTGTTGGAGCCTAGCTCTTCTTTGTCCCCCCCCCTTTCTTTTTTATTCTTTCCTTCTATTTTAGTTCTATTAAAGTTGTTACAGAATAGTTTCTCCTTAACTGTCGATTCCTCTTTTGCAAACCAATGGCTATATATGTTAGCTATTGTCAATCAATAAAGTGTGTGAAGAAATTGTTCTTTTCACCAAATAGATTGGTTCTTTTTTCTTATCACGGTATCAGAGCAATACCTTTATTGGCTCCTCACCAATTCTTGTTCTAGTCTATTCTCTGGCTTAGCGGCCTTCTTTCTTTGTCTTTAGCCTCTTTTTTATACTCTCTTCTTCATCATGTCTGGCCCCTCATATGCCAATGTTGCTACAAATCAGGCTTCCAGCATACCTGAAGATTACCCAGCTTCCCCTTTCTGTCTTCACCCTAATGAGAATCTGTCTCTGATTCTGGTATCCTCTCCATTGACTGGACCTAATTATCACTCATGGTCCAATTCAATGAGAATGACTCTCTTGTCCAAAAATAAAGTAAAGTTCATTGATGGGAGTATTAATATACCAAACAAAAATAAGCCTACCTATATGTATTGGGAACGTTGCAATACCATGGTACTGTCCTGGATTATGTGTTCCGTCAAGGAATCTATAGTACAAAGGATCATCTAGCTGGATTCCGCAACAGAGGTCTGGAAGGATCTCCATGATCGTTTCTCTCAAGTGGACTCTTTCTGCATCTCAGACCTGTAAGAGGAAATATATAGTTTCAAACAAGGAAGTTTTATTGTTACAGACTGTTACACACATCTTAAAATGCTTTGGGATGAATTTCCAAACCTTATACCAATGCCAAAATGCAGATCCAATCCTCAGTATGCTTGTGGTATTGCAGCCACTATAAGATCCTATCAGGAATCTGGTTGTGTCATTCATTTTTTAAAGGGACTCAGTGACTCTTATGCAATAGTAAGGTCCCATATAATGTTGATTGAACCCTTACTTGATATAAAAAAGGTTTTCTCACTAGTTTCCCAGCATGAAAGACAGTTGTTGTCTTCATCCCAAACTCCTAGCCATGATCCTCAAGCCTTCTTAACTAAGATCGATTTCATAAAACACTTTCAACACAACAAAAGACAAGTGTGTACTTATTGTGGTAATCAGGGGCATATGGAAGATAAGTGCTATAGAAAACATGGATTCCCATATAATCCCCCCCCCCCAAAAAAATAATAAACAACATCCACACCTATTAAAAGATAGCACCATACCCAAATTCAAATATGTCAATCAAATGAAAACTTACCCTGACACTTTTACTGAACCATGTTCTAATCCTCTAGACCTGATACCAGACAACTCTTAATTCACTCCCAGTTACAACCTGACACAAGAGGAATATTATCAATTAAAGGAACTGTTAAGTAAAGATAAGGGTACCTTACCAACTACCTCTACCATACCCCAGATTAACACAGTTTCTAAAACTACCTCCAGTAAGCATCCTTCTAATAGGCTCTCTCCATAGTCTTTTTCTTGGGTTTTAGATTATAGAATTATTGACCATATAGTCTACAGTCTTCACCTTTTTTCTGAATATTTAGCTGCCAGGAACCTAACTGTAAAACTTTCCAATGGCCAGCATATACCTGTTACTCATATTGGATCTGTCCAAATTTCTTCCCTACTTCTCCCTAATGTCCTTTATGTGGCTTTTTTTACTTTTAATCTCATTTCTGTCAGTCAGCTTACACAATATTCAAATTGTCAACTAATCTTTACTCAACATACCTGTGTTATCTAAGATCTCATCTCTATGAAGGAGATTGGTTTTACTAGGCACCTGCATGGGCTGTACTTCTTAGCATCTTCTCATCATTTGAACTTCATCTCCTCTAATTGTCACCATCTTTGGCACAAGAGATTAGGCCATCCTTCAAATAATAGATTATAGTCCTTAGCTAAATTAGACCTTACTGTCAAATTTTCATCATGTAAATCAATGTGACATTTGTCATTTTTCAAAGAAAAGAATGTTAACTTTCTCCTTAAGCTCTTTTATTGCTTCCTCTTGTTTTGATATGATGCATGTTGACCTTTGGAGGCCTTACTATACACCCTCTGTTTATGGTCACATATTCTTTCTTACAATTGTTGATGATCATAGCAGCATGATTTGGAATGAAACAATTTTTTGCATATGTAGAAAGGCAATTTAAAAAAATAAAATGTGTAAGGAGTGATCAAGTTCTTGAGTTCTCTATGAAAGACTTATTTGCTCACAACGAAATTCTCTATGAGACAACTTGCATTAAAACCCCTCAGTAGAACGATAGAGTTGAAAGAAAGCACTAACACATTCTTAGTGTAGATAGAACCCTAAAAATGCAGGTTTCCCTTCCCACTAAATATTAGTCAGAGTGTGTCATGCATGATGTTTTCCTCATCAATAGAATCCCCCCACCCCTCTTATCTCACAAATCTCCTTACTATATTGTTTTTGGTACTAATCCTGACCTTGCCCCTATAAAGGTGTTTGATTGCCTATGCTTTTCCTCCATTAAAGAAGCAAGCAGGGGTAAACTCGACCTAAGAGCAAGAAAATTTGTTCTTCTTATAAAGTTTTAGATCTACATACTAGACAAATTTTCCTGTCCAGAGATGTCTTCTTCTATGAAGACTTTTTTTCCCTTTTTAACAATCCTCTACCGATTCTTCACCTATACCTAATGTTGTCCTTCATGTAACCTTAAACTCTCCTCAATATGATTCTGACTTGGTTTCCCTTTGCCCTATGACCTCAACCTTACCCTCCTCTTCCTCTCCATGCCCCCTTCTTCATCTTCCCACCTTCCTTGTCGCCCTAGTCGGTAGTCCCATCCTCTACCTTACCTTCAATCCTATGATTTCCCTACCCTCCATCACACCTCCCCTCAATCGGTTTCTTCTGTCTTATCCTATACCAATTTGTCCTCACAACATTAAAAATTTTCCCTATCAATCTGTGCCTTCAAAAAACCCCTAACTTACAATGAAGCCATGCAATTTAAGGAATGGCATATAGCTATACAGGAGGAGCTTCAGGCCTTATACAAGAATCATACCTGGGAGCTCACTTACTTACCACCGTGAAAGACTACAATTGACTGTAAATAGGTCCATAAACTCAAGTTCCACCTGGATGGCTCTCTTCATCACTGTAAGAGCTGTGGTGTCGCCAAAGGTTTCACTCAGTAGGCTGGATTGGACTATACGGAGACCTTCTCTTTGATTGTTAAGCACACTAACATCCTCTCTCTGCTTGCCCTCAGGGCTCTCCAAGACTGGCACTTGCACTAATTGGACATTAACAATGCTTTCCTTCACGGAGACCTCTTCATTCATGAAAAGGTCTACATGAAACCTCCTCCAAGTCTTCTTCTACCTATACCAGACATGGTATTTAAGTTACACAAAAGTCTATACAGCCTCAAGCAAGCTAGTTGTCAATGGCATACGAAGCTTACCTCAACCTTGATCTCCAGAGGCTTTCGACAATCATCCTCTGACCATGCCATATTGACTAAGTAGACAAACTCTAACTTCATCACTCTCCTTATCTAGGTGGATGACATCTTATTAGCTAGAAACAATCTCAAATTGATTGACTCAACAAAAACATACCTAGATCATACCTTTCAAATAAAGGACCTTAGATCAGCTAAGTACTTTCTAGGGTTGGAGCTTGCTCGCTCTTCTGTTAGGATAAATCTCTCACAGCGCAAGTACGCACTAGACATCCTGTAAGACCCCGACTTTCTTGACTGCAAGCCACTATCCACTCCACTGGCTCCGCATACTCGATTGACAACTTCTAGCAATCTTTACCCTGACATTACTGGGTATCAGTGACTGATAGGCAAACTATTGTATCTTACCATCACCAGGCCCGATATCTCCTTCGTCATTCAATAGCTCTCCCAATTCCTGGACAAACCAACCACCGAACATCATCATTTGCCCTTTTTCTAGGTCAGGCTCTCCTCTTCCATTGCGACTCTTCTTTCTAACTACGGGCCTTCTCGAATTCTGACTAGGTAGCTTGTCTTGATAGTTGCAAATCCATTATAGGCTTCTGCGTTTTTCTTGGCTCCTCTCTCATTTCTTGGAAGTCTAAGAAACGAAGCATAGTTTCCAAAAGCTCCTCAGAGGTGGAATACCACGCCCTTGCCACAACACTTGCGAAATCTAGTGGCTTCTCTACCTCTTTTGTAACACCCTTATACCCCCTAGAAGGATATAGGGATGTTCACATGCAACTTTGTAAGTAATCACAGCGGAATTAAATAGGTAATTTGGTAAACATGCAATCACATAAAGCAACAAACCACAAAATACCAAAGACCTAATCAAATTTAAACAGGCCATTTACAGAGCCATATACAATTAAACTATAAGTACAAAAGGAAAGTACAAAAAAAAAATCCACAATAATCCCAAATTATACAGACAGACCAAAATCCAAAAATACAAAAGTCACATGACTCTTGGCCTTTGTAGTATCGATAGTTCCACATCCTCATACTCTCATGTCTCCACCTACACAAAGCCAAAGCACAATACTAAGCATTTCACTTAGTGGGGAAAACAAGATAATACAATCACATAGATTGTAGTATGCAGTCATGACATATTCAGAACTTTCAGTCATTTACCACTTTATGCAACTCGGTAAATATAATTATCAATTCAATAACTCAATTCACGCATAAAGCATAATTAGAAATCAATCTCTTATACAAATATGTATAATGGAAGGTGATACCTCAACATGACATCACGATCAATTTTCAATATCAAAACAACCTTAGACTAGGCATGTTACATTCCTTTTTAAGCAAAACTCAATGATATCAATTTCAGAAAATCAGTTCACATAACACATACAACAAGTTAGATTGCTCATCTTTAAATGAGAAATGGGCATGGGTACAGAAAGGTTAACCATATACGTTAGACATAGTTCTTAGACACATCATTGTCGCCAAACAGAAAAAGTCTATAACAATAACGGCATAAGTTGTGCCTGGCACATTGTACCCATTGAACCTTTGGCTCTACAAATCAGAATAGTCAAAGTCTGTAACGCATGAGGTCAGTCAGAGGCTGTCATAGTGTAGCAAATGCTAGACCCCTATAGGCATGCCTAATTACCCATAACTAGACGGAGCAGTAGTACAAACCAAAAAATCCTGAGTTTATAAGTAGAAAGATGTTTGAAAACACACATATACACATTGGCCACAAGTAAGGAATAATCCATTGGATTCGCCCACCAAAACCATATGTATTAACATCACTTCATCATTGAATCAATAATTCATCTAGTCATTTGACATTGGTTTCATAGAAGCAACTCACATATTTAGTCAAAACCTCAAGTAACAGTGATTATCATGTAAATGTATGTATACATGCATATTCATACATGGTCTAACTAAAACTCATGCAAAACTATCACAATTACATTTATAACCGAAATTCCACCTTTGAGCATTATATGTTTCATATAAATTATCCATGCATTTTATGCAAATACAACATATATCAAAGCTATTATTACATGGATCACATTTTCTAGAATTTAAAAGTCAGCAACTCATTATCATTTAACTCATTTCATCAAGTAATAACATGTCATATACTCATCCAAGACACATTTGACAATTCGAAAACCAATTCATGTCACAAAATCCAATCATAAAACTCATTCTAAAGTCACATTACCCTAAGCAATCAACCCGTCTATTTCAGGATCAAAACCAAACCAATTATGGTTCTTCCATCTCCATAATCTTCCTCTATCATAAACAAACGTAGACTTTCATTAGGCAATACAAAACTCATCCTTAATCTCATTTCTAATTCACTACATAATCTGTCCAAACAAAGCTTAATTGAAAGCAATTCAGGGCAGAATTCCCTAATACCTTAATCACCAAAATTGCACTTTAATTCTAGCCAATATTCAATCTAATTTTGAACCAATTACACCTGATTATTCAATATAATAATTCAGGTCTAGATATATTAAAATAGGACATATACATTAGATTAAAATCGTAGCTAACATTTACCTCAAAATAGTCCACAAAGATGAACCAACTACAGGAAAGTTTTCATAATCAAATCTAGCATCCAAACTCAACTTCGAGCTCAATTTCACTACCCATAATGACATAATAAAATTTTTGTTCCTTCATAAGTATTGTAGATAAAAGTGTCTAATTTAAGTAGAACT
>JAOXYD010035459.1:0-13953 GCA_028565735.1 Pinacopodium congolense | reverse complement strand
CTCTCTCTCTCTCTCTCTCTCTCTCTCTTGTTAAGCGATATATGATGAGAATTTTGAGTCGATCTTAACCTCCAACACCTATAAGGAAGCAAAAGAGAAGTTTCAAATATCATGTGAAATAGAGAAGAAAGTAGAAAAGTTATGCTTACAATCTTTAAGAAGTGATTTTGAAGCTCGATATATGAAAGAGAATAAAACTATAAGTGATTATTTTGCAAGAGTTATGACCATAATTAATCAAATGAGAAATAATAGAGCACCTACCTTTAACATAAGACTGATGGAGAGATTTCTTGTTATTTACTTCAAAAATTTTAGCATATTGTAGTAACAATTGAAGAAACAAAAGATTTGGAGATTATGATTATTGAACAACTCAAAGGCTCACTTGAAGCATATAAAGAAAGGAAAAAGAGAACGTAAGAGTTTTTAAAGGATATTCCTCAAATCAAGCTTATTTTGAATGAGAATGAAAGAAAATTTAGCAAGTAAATAGGCCGAAAAGCAAGAGGTCATGGTGGAGGACATGGAAGCTAAAGACAAAGAGGTCTCAAACCATTTAAAAATATAGGAAGAGGACAAGGTAATCTGTTTACAAAATGACATTTATGAGGAAGCATGCTAAGAAATAATGGAGGCCAAAGGTATGAAAAATATCAATTTGAATGTTTTAATTATCACAAACTAGTTCACTTTGCTTCATAATATAGAAATACCTTTAATAATGTTGTATAGAAAGCTCACTATTTTGAGTAGGAGAAGCGAGAAGACTCCATTATATTATTAGCTTACAAAAGATAAGAAGGTATGGAAAATAGCACTTGTTGCTTGGACATTGGCACTAGCAACTATATGTATGGGAGAAAAGATATTTTTATGAAATTTAGTGAGTCTATAAGAGGAAAAATTGTATTTGGAGATGCATTTAAGATACCTATCAAAAGCAAAGGTTATATCTTAATCCATTTAAAAGATAGAAGACATGAGTTTGTTATAAATGTATATTACATTCTAAAGATAGGATAATTTTTAGAGAAAGATTATGATTTTTTTTCCTTAAAGATCATATGCTTTCAATAAGAGATTTAAAAAATAATTTGATGTCTAAGTGTCAATTATAAGAAGTAGAAGGTTCTTAATTAACATCCAAAATGATATAGCAAAATGTCTTCAATCTTGTATTAAAAACTCTTATTGGATTTAGCATCTAAGATTTGGTAATCTAAATTTTGAAGGATTAAAGTTGTTGAATAAGAAAGCACTGATGAAAGGATTACCTTCCATCGATCATCCAAATCAATTATATAATGGATTTTTACTTGGAAAGTGTTTAAGAAAAATATTTTCAAAATAAGCCACTACAAGATCCAAGGAGTTAGCATAACTTGTACACATTAATATATGTGGTCTAATTTCACATTGCTCCTTTAGCAAGAATAGATACTTCCTTCTCTTCACTTATAATATTTTAAGAAAAATATTGGTTTATTTCTTGAAGGAAAAATCAAAAGCATTTGGTACCTTTCATAGGTTCAAAGAACTTACTGAGAAAGAAAGTGGATGTAAAATCAAGGCTTTGAGATTTGATAAAGAAGGAGAATTCACATCAAGGGAGTTCAACCAATTTTATGAAGAGCATGGAATTTATTATCCTTTAATGGTTCAAAGATCTCCCCAATAAAATAGAATAGGAGAGAGGAAGAATAGAACCATTCTTAAAGTAATCTGCGCTCATGGTTAAAGACAAGAAAGAAGAGCAAGTAAGTGAAAAAGCACAAGAGATCACTACACCTCCCCATCTCTAAGGGCATCATCTATCATCAACTCTCCACCACCGTTCTTAGAGGTAAGAGGGGCATGGAGGTAAAGAGATTTACAAGACAAAATTGAGGACTATTAAAATGATTTGATTTTTTCTCTCTCTTTATTGATTGTGAAAAAATAGGTTTTAAAGAAGTGAAATAAAAAAAGAAAGAAAGATGTTACAGATGAGGAGATTAAAGTTATCATAGAAAAATGAAATATAAGAGATTGCAACACTTATAAAAGGAAAAAATGCAATTAGAGTAAAGTAGGTTTATAAGGAAAAAAGAATGCGAAAGAAGAGATGGAAAGATACAAGGTGAGGCTAATGGAAAAAGGTCACAAACAAAAGGTCGACATTTATTATGAAGAGTTATTTACTCTTATTATCTATTTAGAAACTATTAGAATAAACATTTCTTTAGAAGTACAAAATAAATAGAAGATTCATCAAATGGATGTAAAGTTTACATTTTTGAATAACTTCCTTGAATAGGAAGTCTATATCGAACAACCTTTGGATTATATGGTGAAAGGATATGAAGACTAAGAGTTGAAGTTAAAAAAAGTCATATATAGTTTAAAACAAGCACCAAGTGCATGGTATAATAGAATTGATAAATATTCTAAGACATTAAATTTACATAGTATCTATACAAACATGTCCTCTGTGTGAAGAAGAATAAGCATGGGATATCTTAATTATTTAATATTACATAGATGATTTGTTCTTCACTAGCAACAATCCAAGATTGATTGAATAATTCAAAGATGCATTCATAAAGGAGTTTGATATGAGCTGATTGCATTCGGTCATATATAAAATTAGATCAAATTAATCTATCTTTTAACACACAAATTCATAATTAATTCGAGACTACTTTTTCGGCAAGTGCACCAGTTGCAATAAGTAATATAGTGGAGTATTTTTAAAATTTTGAGTATTAATTCCACGAAGAATTGTGTATGTGATTGTAAGTACTAGGTCAATTAGATTACAATTATTTAGAGAACTACAACTTTGTAAATTAAGAGATTAAAATAAAATTACAAAACTAATATAGAAAGCCTATAAAAATTCCAATCAATCGTAAAAAAGTTGAAGGTTTATTTTTCCTAAATTATCTAGTTAAAGCTTTGGTGGTTGATGATTTAATTGATAGAACAATGATGCTTAATCTAGGGTATCTTCTCTAAATCGAGATAGTGCTATGGTTAAGGCACTGGCTTATCTCTATTGATCTTATCATGAGGTTTGGTTATACCTCAGACTTAGGAAATAAGCCTAAAGCTTAGGAAGACTAATCATAAATTTCCCTAATTCAAAACTAGCACCCTTATGATTAACCAAGTCTTTGGTTATTTCACTAATTTAAATCACATTGTTTATTGATTTTTCTAACAACCTAGATAGAGATTGTCGGATCCTAAATTATCTGATGATAATATCTTAAATGATCAGTTCAAGATAAGCATTAAGCATTCAAGAAACAAAGATTAATTCACTAATCTTGCATTAACTATTAATTAACACAATTAACCATCAATAAACGCATTTAACAATATAGCTAAACTGAAATTTAACATTAATCACAGAAATTAATCAAAGCTAACAAGATAATTAACTTAGACAACATAAACCTTGATTAATTCATAAATAAAACCATAATACATAAGATTAAAAGATAGAAATCACCAAAGATAGATATGAGATAGTTAACTAACTCTAATCCATGTGATTACAACTTTTGGAACTCAAAAAGAAACTACAAATGTGATTACAAACAACTGAAATCTAAAAAAAAAAGAAGAAAAATAACCTAAAACTACTTTGATATGAAAATTAACTATAACAAAGGTGTTTTATTCCTAAATCTGATGCTTCAGATGTCTAGGAGAGGCCTCTATATATAGGGAAGGTGTAGTTGCAAGTGGAGGAAGAAGACAAACCTCAACTATTAAAGAAATTGGTTGAAGAACGTATCTGTCGTCGATATGTGGTGAGTTCACTGAATGAATATGGTGGGTTAGAGCCTGTTGTATTAGTCCATTTCTTCGACCCCAATACGGGGGTATCTAAAAGCAATACAGTTCTTCGACCCCAATACGGGGGTATCTAGAAGCAATACAGTGGGTTGGCCAGACCACCGTATTGGTCCTAGAACTTGGTCCTTTTGCCTCCTATTTGTTCAATTCTTCAAATGTTCACATTAACCTATAAATTAAACATTTCTAAACATTAATTAAACATTTAAGCATTGAAATAGGGGGAAATATACAACAAATAAAATCTAAAAACACTATGAATTTAACACCTAACATGAATGATCTTGGTTTTATGTCTTACTATTTTATTATTGAAGTAAAGTAAAATGAGGAAGGTATATTCATCTTCCAAGAAATCTATGTAAGGGACATGCTCCAAGAGTTCGAGATAGATAAATGCAAGCATATTAACACACTTGTTGAATGTGGAATCAATTCATCCAAGCATAAATAAGGATAAATTTTGATTCTACACTATTTAAGTATCTCTTTGGGAGCTTACACTAGACGTATACAAGACTCGACATTCTTTATGGATTTAGACTTATTTATCGCTATATAGAGTCACTTACGATCACACATTTGAAGACATCTAAAATGATCCTTTATTATATGAAAGTTACACTTAATTATGATTTACTCTGCTAACCATTTAACAAGTTCAAACTTGATGGCTATTATGTTAGTGATTAGGCTAGAGACATTAATGATATAAAAAGTACCATTAGTTATATATTTTACATAAGAGATACTACCTTCACTTGGGGTTCTAAGAAGTAACCTAATATTACCATTTGCATTTGTGAAGTTGAGTATGTGGTTATTAATTTTTTTATTTGTCATGCTATTTAGTTAAGGAGTTTGATGAAGGAACTTCATATGCCACAAGAAGAATTTAAGAAAGTTCTTAATGACAATAAGTTCACATTAGCCTTAGTTAAAAATCCAATATTTTATGATAGGAGCAAGCATCTATAATGTAATTTCACATGAGAATGCATGGCAAGAAAAAAAGGTGGAGACAAAGTACATGAAGACTCAAGACCATGTAATTGATATCATTGAAAAGCTTTGAAGAAGGATGTCTTCATTAAGTTTAGAAGTTACCTTGTAGTTACCAAATCAAGTTAAAAATGTGATGTTGAAATATAAACTTATTTTGGATCTCACGTGTTAGGCAAAGGATATAGGTCACTTATGTGAGTCTAAAGATAAGAAATACAACCTAAAATGTAGAAGATGTCTAGAAATACCTTTATCTAGAAACATCTTTTCAGTATCTAGATATCTTGAAGAATACATCCAAATTATCTAGATATTTTGTAGAAATATGTAGATACTTTGAAAATATCTTAAGTCTAAAAGTATCTTAAAGAACTAGTGGTAGAAATTAGTTGTGTAAAAGGATTCCAACAATGGTATAAATTGGGCTCCTTCTCTTTTTTTATAATAACAAGTTAGAATGAGTTGAGTACTAGCTACAAGTGAGGTTCCTCTTTTATTAAGACCGTCTTTCTTATTTTTAAATTGATAGTATAAGTTCTTATTGATATTTTCAAAATTCTATACTAGTTTTAGTAGAGTGTTCGCTTAATTTTTTTTTTCATCTTCGTGAGAAACCTATCACCTTCCAACACAGAATAATATTATTTTTAGTGTGCCTTTAATCAAATATGAGAATTAAACTGTTAAGATTGGTTTAATCACTTAAAATTTTTGAGAAAATGACCAAGCTTCCACCAATTATAATCTAAATGCTTGAGCTTCCAAGTATTGCCATAACTCATGAACTAATAGGCTAAAAATATTTCTACAATCAATCTTTACCTTCATTGTTTTATCCTTACACTCAATATTATTCGACACCATATTTAGTGAAAAAAAAATAATTATATTTCTTATATTATTTTATGAAGTAAAAGTCTTTTTTCTTTTTATTACTTTAAGAAACTTGCTTACCCCTAAATTTATTTTGACAAGAACCTGCTAATTTTTAAGTTGAAGAAAGAGATCAAGAAGAGAGTCCTTAATGTAAGTAGCTTAAAAAACTATGTCAACTCTTTATGTCAATAAAATAATTAGGAAGGACACCTTTCTATTTTGTGCTTTGAATTTTGTTATGTTAAAAAGGTCAATTTTGGCCATGTTTCATTTTTCTATAAGCCTGAGATGGTACTCTCAACTTGGAAGTGTTTGCAAATGATGGTTTATTGGATATATAATTAGCAATTAGCAGCGATTAACATCTTTCACAATATTTCACTTGACGCATCTTGAATCATTTTTTAATAGTTTATGAGACATATGAAATCTTAAATGGAAGAACAAATTTGAACACAATCTCCTTTATGTATAGAAGTATAAGAAAGACATATAAAAGATACTGACTAATTCATTAACTAGGTATAAAGTTGTGGCTCTATATTTATTATAGAGGAGCAATGAAATCAAGCTTGTATTGATCCCCCTCCAAGTGACAATCTATAGTAAGATGCTTTGCACGTTCATGGAAGACAAGATTGGCAGTGATATGAAATGTAGCCTTATTATCACACTATAGATTGATAGGTGTATGAAAAACAACCTACAAATCTTTAAGGATATAAAAAATATAAAGTAATTCATAAATAGTGGAGGCCATGCCTCTATATTCAGCCTCTTTAGATGATCTAGACACATTAAATTGCTTCTTTATTTTCCAAGATATTAAAAAGAAACCTAAAAAAAAATAGAATAGCCAGATAATGATCTCCTAGAATCTAGACAAGATGCCCAGTTAGCATTATAATAAGCTTCAAGTGTAAAGGGTGTTAATGTTGGAAAGAAGAGGCCTTTAGATTGAAAACCTTTCAAATATTTAAGCAAATGCATAATTGCATCTTAGTTCTATTGACAAAGAGCTTAAAGAAACTAGTTTAATTGTTGAATTGCATAGGTGTTATTTGGTCTAGTAAATCTTAATCATAATAGATGATTAACTGATCTTTTATATTTCCTTGGACTATCAAATAATTGGATAGAATTTTTCAAAAGCTTAAAACCTTTGGGAAGTGGTGATGTAGAGAGTTTAGCTTTTGTGAGGATTGAATCTGTTAAAATGTCCAGTATATATATATTTCCTTTGATTAATAGGAGTTCTAACAGTAGACCGAGCTATCTCTAAGCCAAGGAAATATTATACATGACCAAATCCTTAATAGAAATGTTCCATAAAGAAACCTTTTGATAGCAAGAATTTAGCCTAAAAAGTTCCAATTGATAAAACATCATTAACATATATAATAAGAGCAACAAACAAATGGTCAGAAGACTTTATGAATAGATAATGATCATGTTTGAATTGTGTAAATCCAAAAGAGATTAGATTACTAGAAAACTCATGTTTTTATTATTTGGATGCTTGGTTAAGACCACAAAATGATCTTTTAATCTTGCAAACTTTGCCTACCTTTTCCTTTGTATAGCCATCCAGAGAAAGCATACACACTTCTTCATCAAGAAAACCATGTAAGAAAGCATTATTAATGTCTAATTGATGTATAGGCTAAGAAAGAGATGATACTATAGCCAGTAATATTATAATAGTAAAAGCTATGCCTTCAAGTTGATTATATCCCTTTGAAGCTAATCAAGCCTTATATTTATCAATATTTAAATAAAGTTTAAGTTTCAACTTATAAACTCACCTTGATCCAATGACCTTCTTTCTTACTGGTAATGTAGTTAACTCCTAAGTCTGATTAGACTCCAAAGCATCAGGTTCCTGTTGTATTGCTTTCATCCAATTCTTATTAGATTTTGCCTGATTATAAGAATGAGGTTTTTGGATATTTGAAAAATTAGTTAAAAAAAAGACATGTATGTAGGTTAAAGTTGTTATGACTGTGTGTAAGGATAAGTGTTTGTTTTATGAGAAGATAATGCCAAACCCGTAAACATGATGAACTGGCATTAGTATGATACCTTGTCATAATATGAGAAATAAAATCTTTCAACCAACAAGGCTTGAGTAAACCTTGTGCTTTTGCTTAATTAAGGAGTGTAAGAAATATAAAGAGAGTCATAAATAGAAGGAGAATAGTTTAGGAATAGGATGAGTTGTAGAATTTTATGAATTAGGTATTTTTGAAATAGACAAGTTAGTTAAGTTGTCAAAAAAATTAGAATTCATGTCACTTGTTATTAAGAGACGAGGAATGGCAGGTTTAGAAATGGAGATAAATTTGAATGGGAATTTGGTTTCATGAAAAATGACATCTTTAGAAACAAGAATATTTTGAGATTTAAGATCAAATAACTTGTAAGCCTTTTAACCATGACTATAGCCAATGAAAATGTACCTATAAGCTCTTTTTATCAAATTTATTTTTGTTTAGGTGAAAATTAGTTGTGAAACAATGACAACCAAAAGTTTTAATACTCTCATATTTTGGTGGACAATTATATGGGATCTTAATAAGGTGTTTTCTGCTTTAAAATAGGATTACAAAGTTTGTTTATTATATAAGTGCCGGTAAGGATGGGCTCTCCATAAAATTTCTTAGGTAAAGAAGCTTGAAACACTAAAACTCTAATTATTTGTAATAAATGTTTATGTTTCCTTTCGACTATCCCATTTTGTTGAGGAGTATGAACATAAGACTTTCAATGTCTAATTCCTAGCTCACCACACAATCTTTGACATTCATAACTTAAGAATTTTACACCATTATCAATCTTTATAATCTTGATAGACTTTTCATACTGACTTGACACCTTCTTAAGGAAGATTTCAAAGATTTAGATTGCCTAAATTTTTTGACTCACCAGGTATGTCTATGTTGCTCTACTAAAATCATCCATTGTAATGAGAAAATAATGCTGGCCAGACAAAGAATGTTGTCTATACGGTCCTTATATATCTACATGTACCAATTGAAGGTACATATGGTCCAAATTTTACTAGAAGAAAGGGGCAATTTGTGTTTCTTAGCAAAAGGATAGATATCACAAATATTTTCTAAACCACCATCTTTGTTATCAATGTAATCAATATGTCTAAAGACATTGTCAAAGGTATTGACCTAACCTTTAGCACCAAATTTGGGATAAAGACATTGAATTAATAAGACTATTATCACAACCAAGAGTACATAATGAGTACTGATTTATTGTATTTTCACATAATGAACTTTTATCTAGAATATACAACCATCCTATTATCTTACCAATTGCTAGAAATTATGTTAGTCTTCAAGTCCTGCAAAATGTAGTATGTGGAATAAAATTTTAAGGCAATAAAGGCCATATTGGCAAGTTTATTAACTGATAACAAGCTATATTTGAAGGTAGGAACATGTAAGGCTTCAGTTAATATAAGATTTTTGTGGAGTAAAACATCACCAATGTGATATACATGGTTTATAGTACCATCAGGTAAGTAAATAGGTGTAAATTTATTAGTCATAAAAGGGTTATTCAAAATATTGATATCCATACACACATGATTTGAAACTCTAGTGTTTAATAGAAAAAAATTATGGTTTTATTAAATCAAGTCAAGTCATAACTCTATAAAGAATTATACTTGCGAATTCATTAAGATGAGAAAAATTCACCATGATGGGATTAGTAACATTTTTGCCATTTTTAGAATTTTTGTTGCCTCTATCTTCCTCCGTTTGATCTCCTACTTCATTTATTGCATTAACAATAAAATTTGCATTAGATGCATATCATTAAACACCACCCTTTCCTTTTTATTCTGCAATTCTTTATACTATTCTAGTATTCCTGTATAACTTAAAACAATTATCCCTTTGATGGCCATTCCTTTTGTAGTAATTACAATACAACTCACTCTCATCTATGATTCCTCCAATTTCATTTTTTTTACATCATTCATGTTCTTGCTATTTTGCACTTTCACCATCATTGTGTTATTCTCAATACTTCCATAAATTCCAAATGAATTTCTCTCTATTTCTCATCTATTAATACCATTGAGTAAGCATTATTCAAAGTAATTAAATGATCTATTACCAAGATTTAGTTCCTTAAATTATCATAAAAATCTTATCAGAAGCTGTATGAATTAATTGAGAGAAGATTTTTTTGCTATGGCCTTAGTTGCTCTACATAAACATTATTAGCTGCTCCATAAGTACATTATGGAACAAGCATAAGACATACTAATTCATCCCATAATTTTTTGAGTTTTGTTAAATACTTAGCCATAGTCATATTTGTAAAGCCCTAAAAATTTAATCCCAAAATACACATGCTCATGCTTTGATACCACTTAATGTAACACTCCTAAAATTTAATTACAAAAATACCCATACATATGCTTTGATACCACTTAATGTAATGCCTAAAAGAATTATTTCCAAAAACCACAATCTATTATACCTCTGAAGCAAATAAAATTCAAGCTGTAAACTGGAGTCCATAAACAGGTCTAACTCTGGTAAAATATCCACGGGCAATGGATGATTTGCTAACTCAGTGAGAATTTCATATTTGTACCCTTTTAAACACATTTCACACATATAATTAAATTATGATAATTATTTAAGAAATCATACATATACATATATTAATATTTCATAACACTTACATTATAGAACAAAATATCAATCCATGAGATACACTAATGTAATGCACAAATGTTTTTCCAATTTATCAGTTCTAGCTAATCTTTGTTATTTAATTTGTTTAAGGCTTCGCTTAACTTAGTAGGCTATATCTAATGATTCGCTGGCTCAAATCATCATATCATCTATGTAGATAAATGAAAAATCACATGCACATATGTATACATATATCCAGCACATGATATCACGTCTGATACCTTGGCATCACCCTGATACCTAGCGTGGCACAAGGTCTCTCTGGGACTCAGACTTCCTCGATACCTAACCTCGAGCGTGATATTCCTAGGACTTAAGATGCCGTGGCACTGCTCCACATACAGACCCAACCTGCATCAATATTATATCAATTCAATCTCAATCACAAACTAGGACCATTGAATATACCTAACATAGGTAAGCTATCTTATTCCTTAATCTTATTCTAGTTCTCATTTTAATTATCTCAATATGTTATCGCTAATCATCATCATCATCATCATCAATTTCATGTCCAAATGTTCAAGTTTACTAGTTCGATAATGAAGATGCTCATGGTGTAGAAATTTGCAATAATTTCTCATAACAATAATAATCAGTCCAATCAACCAACATAATTCAAAATTTCTCAGCTAATTGGAAAACTTGTAGCACCAATCATCATTTTACTAGTAACGAAAAAATATTTGGTCAAATATATAATCAAATAATTACATCGTAAACTGACTACACTTGTTCAGCATTTATTCCAATTTCAACTTTAACAAATACTATATCATAACAAGGTTTATTTGATTAAGTAATATCATAAATTAATTAAGAAAATTCCATTATGCAGATAATCCATCACTTATTATCAATATTTTTCATGCAAATCCATTTAATTAAAACAATTAATACGACTATATATTTCCAAGATAAATATGCTATCATGGCAAAATTACTATTTTAATTACACAAAGAATTACTTTGAAGAATTTTACAAATTACATACATTTCATATAATTAATTGAATCATATACTTTGCACCTAATTATTACATTATAAGGGGTACAAATAAGAAATCCTTACCTGACTTCCTGAAATCCAAATTCTTTAAATTGGCCCAAGACTTAATACTAGTCAACAACAACTATGTGAACAATAAAGCTCATTAGGCCCAATTTACTTTCCAAATCCAAATATGAACAATAAAATTCATTAGGCCTAATTCCTTTTCCAAATCCAAAAGCCCAATTAATAATTTAGGCCTAAAGTTAACTTAATTAACCTAATTTACTACAACATCTCAAAAATCCAAACAAACCTAAATAACCAAATCAAAATTACAACTAAACTCTCCAAATCTTAAATCAAAACCCAACTTACAATTAACTCCAAACATAAAAGTCCAAATTACAACTCTGGACCCAAAACATATTCTAAGTCCAAAGTCTAATTAATTTAATTCCAATTATTAGTTAAACTCTAGGCCTAAACTAAAACCTAAACCTTACTTAAACTTCAAGCCCAACAGTTCTAAAATTAAAAGCTCTGGCCCAAAATCCTTTAACGTATCTCTGAAATTAAAATCTAGAACCCGCTCCCCAACTCTTTCTTTCCCTTTCCCCTACCTTCTTCTCCGACAACATTAAAATTTCTGGTCATCTTCTCTAGTGATTCCATCCCCACTAACAACCACTCCCTTCTTCCTATTTTCAGTTCTCTTTTTCTTTTGTTATTTTCCCTTACTATATATCTCTCTTTACGCCAACCCTCTCACCATTACTCATATTCCAAATAACTCTTAAATCCATCACTTAACTTCTTATTCACAATAAAGTCAACTCATCACCTACGCAAATATAATATAACCAACTGGACAAAAGTTACAAGACGGAAGAAAGAATGAAAATCACCTTACCAACAACAGGTCATTCAATAGTGATTCAACCTCTACACACCATAGAACCAACTGAATCCAAATATATTTGAAGAACCAATTAACAAGGAAAAAGAAACCATGAGAGAAATGAAAGAACATCAACGAGAGGAAAATAACTAGTGAAAGGGAATGGAATTACTTAAATGATTTTCATAAGAGAAGTTAGAGTGTAGAAATTTCCCAAAACCTGCTACATCTCTTATCTTCCAATTTGGCTAGATTAGGTTCCAATTCTATAAAAGATTCACTATCCACTATTTCTATCACTTGTATAATCTTGTTATGTGTTGGTTGAGTGATTATTAAAATTGGAATGATTTTAACGATTTTACTTTGAAAACTAAAATGAATTTACTTTGAAAACTAATGTAGTGAAAGGAAAATGCACCTATCAAACAACTAATATAGTAAAGTATTTTTAAGACTCCGAATGTCGAACCTAAGAGAAATTTATAATTCGTTAAAGACCAGATTAATTAGATTACAATTATCTAAGAATTCCAAATTAATTGTTTAAAAAGATGAAAAACTACTAAACTATCCTATTATGCTTCAAACCTTGTAATTTTGAATTATAAAATAATTTCTAAATTACTAAAAATAGTCAAATTATGGAAATCAATTAAGGATTATATGATTAATGAATTAATTAATCTCTTAACAATTTTAAAAGTTGAATTAAAGTTCCTTCACAAATTCAAGATAAAGCTATGGTTAAGACTTATGTCTTTACTCTATTAAACTTAGTTTAAAGTCTAATTATGCTTTAAATCTAGTCGATGGGCTTTAAGTTCAAGAAGTTGATTTCCAGATTTGTAGTTTTAGATCTCTAACTCTCACAAATATTCAAATTTTAGTCATTGATTGATTGATTTTATTTTTTATTGATTTTTTCAACAACCTAAGTTGATTTCTCAAGTCTTAGATTATCTTTCAATCCAATATTAAGTGCCCAGCCTAAAATCAAAAATTTAAAACCTTCAATAAACAAAATTACATATGCATTCAAGCTCTTTTAAAACATTAAAGTATCAATCCTAAGGGAAAATGGATTTAACCACACATGATCATCAAAGCATACAATACATATATCTTAAGCCACATACTTTGATAAATAAAAAAATATAAGCTGAAACAATAAGTTTAGAAGTTGCAAAACAAGTTTAGAAATCTCCTGGACTTGTCTTGAATTCCTTAGTGTGATTTGGACGGTAACACAGTTTTAAAATCCACAATAACTTGTAGAAAAATCAAAGAACATACGTGTAAGTCCTATGGCACCCAAGAGGGGGGGTGAATTGGATATTAAAAACTTTTACAAACTCAAAACTATCAACTTAATTCAATTGAAAAACTAAATGCAATCACTAAACCACAATTCAACTTATTATGGAATGACAATGCCAATATCAAAATAAATGCAATGAGAGAGATAAAGAAGGACACAAGGCAATTTTTTAAGGAAGTTCACCTACCCCAAAGATAGGCTACGTCTCTCTTCCAACTACTTGTTGGATGATTCTATACTAATCAATCAAACAAGTACAATCTTTTTCAAGGTAAAGAGTA
>JAOXYD010035450.1:0-13954 GCA_028565735.1 Pinacopodium congolense | reverse complement strand
CTCAAACCATTAGTGATTAAGCATGTTTTGTTATCATCAAAACCAAGATTGGAACCTCCCTTGGTTCAACAATCTCCTCCTTTTTGATGATGACAAAACATGTGATATTATGATAAAAACAAAACATATTCCAACAAATAAAGAACTATCAATTCCAACCTAAGCTCCCCCTTAGTATATGTAATCAAAGCTCCCCCTAAATTCTTACATGTGACATATAACATATGTAGGAGTAAGTGATCATTAAAGAGACACACATAGTAATCAAACATGTTTTGTTATCATCAAAATCAAGATTGGAACCTCTCTTAGTTCAACACTTCTATTGTCATTATTATTTATATAAAAGCAAAACATTTGATTTTCAAATTGCATTAAAATATTCTATATGTCAAGGTTAGATACGAGAGTTCATATAATTTATAACTAAAAATAATCTTTCAATTAGTATTTGAGTAGGTTATAACCAATATTTTAAATACGTTACTAGTACCGGTATCAGATTTAGTTCTGAAATAGTATTATATCAGTACCGGTTAATATTGGTACTATTTTGGATAATTTAAAAAAATTATAAATTAATCTTTAAATTTTATAAAATTTATAAAATAAAACCATATATATTATGCTATATATTTTTAACTTTACTTCAACTCTATCTCCAAAAATTAACATGTTGTATAAAAAAGAATTTAAAATTTTAATTTTATGAAATAATTCTTGGTTTATTAAAATTTTGAAAAAATTCCAAATTATAATTTCATTAGAAATTAAAACATCCAATTCTAAACCCTAATTCTATAACAATCTATAATTTGTACAATCTTAATTACATAAATGCTTCAAAAAGATAAGTTAGGGTGTTAAACATTAATTAAGAATAAATTAGTAATTACATTCAATTTTTATAAAATTACAAACTATATAATATATATTACCTAAATTAATTGGTCTGGAACATTATAGAGAAAGAAACTACGAGGCAAAGAAAAAAAGAGAGAACATAAGCGTATGGGCTAGTGGTGCTGTGCGATTGGTGAAGAAAACAACAACGACTAGCAGGCATATAGGATATATGTTTTCCAATCCAGATGCTTGTGGGGGAAAACAAAGTAGGCTCTCCAATCCCACCCTCTTGGAGAAATCTTTTGACGTCATGGTGATTAGTACTTCTCTATATCTTTTATGCTTTATTTTTCATTTTCTAGTTTATCATCTAAAGAGAAATTGGAAGAACTTTGTAGAAGATAGGGAAAGTTGACTAGAGGGGATTAGAGGGGAATCAAATACCATACACAAAGATTGGCAAAGCAGAAGCAGAGGAAAACAAATACATGTGACTAAGATACAGAAGGAATTAGAGGGAAAGGGGATACAGGCAACTAGATATAGACCGGTATAGAAGCAAGAGGAGAGAAGGTTGGCAACTAAAGGGGAGCTAGACAATCGATGAGGATGGGAAAGTAGTTCAAAATACCAAATAGATAGAGATAAAAATAAAAGCAATGGACTTTGAAAACTTTTTTTTTGACATTTTAGTCCCGATAAGTACGGAAACATTAGTACTAGCTGGTAGCTATCGAAATCTTTAGTATTGACTAGTATTTATACCTAGAATGATACCTACTCTTACTGTTCTATTTTCTAACTGGTATGATCCGTTTTAGTTAGTATTGACCTATACGAAATGGTATTTAAAACCTTGATTATTACACTTTTTTTAATAAATCAGCAAAGTAACATTAATAAACTAAAAAAAGGGTCTGTACAAATAGTAAAGCTTAAAAAACGAAGCAAAATAGCTAAAACAAAAAATAATTAAACCAGAAAAAAGTAAAAGGAGAATGGTTAGATTAAAAGGTTGTAAAATGAAGAGCATCAGGCATAAAGAGGATGTTCAATCTATACAAATCAAGCCTCTAAAAGAAAGCAAAAAATAAATAACTACCAATTAAACCCGAAACTAAGAATCAGTAAAACCAAACCTATTTAGAGGCAGGTTCAGGTTTGATGTGAGAGGAGGGTCTTGTATAGTAGCCTCAGAACCATTATTTTTTCTTTTCTTTCTTGCTCAAGCCTTTCATATTTAGATTTCTTCGTTTTGGTTAAGATAATTAAGTCTTCAGTCTCTTAAAAAAACATTTTTTCTAAAGGTATTTCAGTAGATGGAGAGTCTAAAGAAGGTTATGATGGTGAGCTGGTTGGTGAGGTAGAATTCCAAACTCCTTCTTCCTTCATCCTCTGCATTAAGGCCTATTTGATGGATCTAGACCAGAAGTCTCCTGAGGAGCTACATTGAGTAGCATGAGATGATTTCTTCATAGTAGAGGTACCTACTCCAAGAGCTAACCAACGAGTGATTCTTTGTCATCCGTTGAAGTGAGTAACATAGGGAATTGTGCAGTTGGGACGTCTTTGATTATTGAAATATTCTTTCTTTTTTATTTTGTGTGTTACTACCTTGAGGGATTCCTAGATATATTTCTATTGTCTTGATAATTCAATAGAATTTTGATTACTCTATTACGTAGGAAGTGTAGCCTTAATGTTCTCAGATCATCATGCTTCAGTTTGCTGTCTCTCCCTCTTTTCTTGAACATAAATATTTATTTTCCTTTCTCCGGTCTATTTTTTATAGCCCCTTTTTCAATGATTTCTAAGGAACATACCAAACAAAGGTTAATAAAGCATGTGTATAACAGAATAAAATCATCGCTCATTTGAATTGAAGTTAAGAAGTTCTGTAATCTAGGCAACTACTTTGATGATGTTTCTTCTGAAGTCCAAAGACAAATTCTTAAATATTCTGTTGTTTCTTTCTTGCCAAAGGTGATACACATAAGTAGGTAGGATGGGTTTAAAGAGGTAATGGTTTGAATTTCTAAGGATTAGAGGGTTTTGATATCGCAAAATAGTAGCTACAAGGGACTAAAGCTGAGAATGATTAATTTGAAAGTACTGGGGGACAGGTGAGGAAGCAGATTTGGACTAGTTGTTTTAAAGAAGAGATGGTTAATATTTTCATTGTTAGCTAGGCAAAGGGAATAGAAATTTAGGGTTTGGAGAAAGTTCACTTTGTCTCAAGTTGGAAGCTTGTTTTAAAAAGCTAATTATAGAATAAAAATATGTCTAAGACTAGCCTATTTATACCAAGCAATATTGCCCCAAGGAATAAAGGGTAGAGATGGTCCAAGAAATTTTTAAACTGAGGAGTTTATGTAGGTTTTAGAGGGGCTAAGCAGTCATTCCAATTTGTCTAATTTAATGTGATCAAGTAAATAGGGCATGGGGGAGGTTAAAAGACTATTGATGAAAGCATTCATAGGACCACTCCAGTTCTAATTGTTCCCATTGATAATAGCCGAGACTTTGGAATCTATGGGAAGGTCTAACCTATTAATTTGGAAAGGGGTAACAAGCTCTTGGAGTATGCCTTAAAGGTGCTAAGGGTCCTGCCACAAGAGAGTTGATTGACCATTCCCAATCTTAAATTTGAAATAGTTTTGAATATTGTCTCTGAATTGCAAAAGTTTTCTCCAACTCCAAGTACTCCCATTTTAAATGCCTATTGATATAGGTGTATTTTGTTGAATTTTCATATGAGCTTTAATGTTGTTTAACCCTTATTTTAATGCTAAAGTGCCTAATTTATGTTTATTATAAGTGAAATTACAGGTTTAATCTTCAAGACACAAATTCAAGGTGAATTTCCAGAAGAATAATGTTAGAGCTGAAATTTGGAGCATCAATGATAGGCCTTAATAGCGTTGTTGATGTCCCCAAAACTACCATTGATGGTCGCACATCAGGTTCTTCAACAGGGGATTGGTTAGGGCACTGTTGATGTCCTGTTAAGGATAGTTGATCATCTAGAAAACGATATTTTTGTACAAAACTCAAGTAAAACCACGTCTTTTCCTTCCAAATCAACTTAAACCCTAAAAAGACACTATATAAGCACAAAAAGGGAGCAGAATAGGCCCTCTTTTGAGTTCTAATAGAGCAGCCCCTTGTTTTTTAGTTTCTTTTTCTTAGGTTTAGAGAATTTGTCTCTTTTGATCTTTATTATTAAGAATGCTCTAAATAGTTATGTTTTAAGTGTAGAATATTGGTTTCCTTTATGTTTTTGCTAGTGTTTTCTTATTTTCACTTTAGTTTCTATGCTATTTCATTTAATTTTGTTTAAATACTTTTTGAATCTTTTGAATATTATTAGTTTAATGTTGAACCTTTAATTTCAGCTTTATTTATCTTGCTTTCTCTTTTAGTTCTTGCATTTTACTTTATGTTTTAGTTAATTCATTATGCTTAATTAGTTTTCTTTAGGTTTGAAGATATTAAAGGGATAAATGGATTATAATTGTAAGAAGTTAATTAAGCTTGAATAGGCATTATGTTTTTATACTAGGATTGAGTTGAAACTCCAATTAAATGCCAAGAATTAGGAGTTATGTATAGGCTTGGAAATCCTATTTGTGATTTATATTTGGAAAGTTATGTATAAGCTTATGATATGAAATTATCCTAACTATTACCACTTGTATCAATACGTTAATTGATTTTATAAGTGAAACTTAACCAATTTAGCCTAGGGTTTCGATTATTTAAGTTACATAATTCGACCTCGTGAGATTATGGTTTAAGTTAGTTGTTCCCTAGTTTTCAATGCTATTATGCCATTAAATCTAATGATCATATCCTAGGTTATTGCATAATTAGGAGTAAATGTAAGATCGTATAAGATTTTCTTTAAATTGGAGGAACGAAGGACAAAGGTCGTACTTGAGTCTATAGACTAATATCTTTAGCATAACACAATCCATATGTTTTTAATGATCGATTGTAATTCACAAATCCCAAAAATATATTTTGCCCAACTTTTTGTTATTGTTATTTGATTCTTATTGTTTGACATTATTGTTAACTTGCATTAATTTCTTTAGTTATAATTTCTATTGTTTAAAGTTTAATCAAACTAGGGATCAGTTTTATTTTTATTTATATTATGCAATAATAGGAATGGCTAAAAGAACTAAGCAGTTCTCTGTGGGATCGATCATGACTTATCCTGTACATAGTTATATTAAGTTAGGTATTTATTATTTGACGGCCTATGCCAACTATACCAAAATTTGACGACGTTGTTGAAGAACTAGAGTTAGTGTTTTACTATTTATCTTGTTATTTTTTATTTGTATTTTCTGACTTTTATCACCTTATGTTTTCTGTTTGTGTATGTCCTACAATTCATTCGAGCATAAAAGATTACGAATATTTGCGATGAAAAACAAAGGCATTATCCTTTGACAAAAGGGGTTAAGCTAAAGAACTTTAAAAACTACTTGTTAGGAAGCACTATAACCATATCCTTTAGTTTGTGTATTTTTTCTCTTTTATAGATAGGATTATAGTTGCCTTTTCTTTTGAGTGCTTTTACTTTCTTTTAGTTGTTTTGTTTGTAGGAGCAAAAGAGGACTGCATTCTCTCCTGCCAAAGGCTTACATGGTTTACATCAGTTAGGGGAGTATTCTTGTTTCTATTCCTTCTCTTATAGTTATATTATTTTGAACATTAACGATAATTTGGTTTAAATGTAGGGGGAAAAATTGATTGGCTATTTACATACCATACAGACTAGATTTATTGTGAGCCTAAAGGTGAAGATTTAAATATTTCATCTTAGAATGATCTCAATTATTAGTAAATTGTTAATTTTAGTATTTTAATTCAATTGATGCTTTTGATCTAGATGTACATAGAGCTTTACTTGAGTGATTTCTATTTTTTGCTTTTCTTTTGAATGCTTTGCTTGTGTTTTTGTAACCTTTTTGTGGATATCTAATGTTTAAGGACATTTCATATGGCTTGTCATGCGAATTGAGGATAGGATGTATGATTATGTTTAAAAAAAAGTGTTTATGTTTGTTTAAATAAAGAGAGCATATTTTCACTCCACTAGCTTTATATTGATAAAAGGCTGAAGTTATGAGTGGTGCCAGTAGTTATTTGACTGTGTGATGTAGTCAAGTAACTAGAGATGTTCACGACAAATGTTCACCTTCGCATTAAAAAGTTAAGTGACACCTCAAACAAGCTAAAAAATAGTATCCTAGTTGAGTAATTAGAGACATTCATGACAAGGTATTTGTCCTCATATAAAAAGACTAGGAAACCTCTAAAGAAAATGCTCCAACTTTGATTTGGTGTGTTTTATTTTATGTTTTCCATCCTTGACTCAATTCATATAATAATCTAAATAAAATGCCTTGGATACTTGATATTATGAATTCGGGGTTGAATCTTACTAAGAATGTGTTTTGCATATTATAACCAATTTTTCCCATGATAAATTTATGATGTGTGCACTAAGTCAAAGGCATTGATGTGTCATTTGTTTGTACAAATTTATCTTTATAATTTTAATCAATATTTTCTTAAATGAAATGTTTAAGTCATTACATGAGGACAAATAACAATTTAAGTGTGGGAGTATCTGATAGGGGTGCATTTTGTTGAATTTTCATATGTACTTTAATGTTGTTTTACCCCTATTTTAATGATAAAGTTCCTAATTTGTATTTGTTGTGAGTGAAATTCCATGTTTAATCTTTAAGACACAAATTTAAGGTGAAACAAGTAAATTTTTGGAGAAGAATTATGCTAAAGTTAAATTCTTGAGCGTTAATGGTGGACTTCAACAACTTTATTGATGCCCTAGAAATCGTCTTTGATGGTCGTGCATCAGGTTCTTCAATAGGGGTTTGGACATGGCGCCATTAATGTCCTATTAAAGGTCACTGATCATCTAGAAAATGATATTTCTCCACAAAATTCAAGGGAAACCACGTCTTTTTCTTCCAAATCAACTTAAACCTTAAAGAGACACCATATAAGCATAAGAAGGAAGTAGAACATGTCCTCTTTTAGCTTCCAATGGAGAAACCCCTTGTTTCTTAATTATTTCTCTTAGGTTTAGAGATTTTGTTTCTTTTCATCTTTATTATTAAGAATGCTCTTATTTCATCTTTATTGTTAATAATGCTCATTATTTATGTTTTAGGTAAAAAATAATAGTTTCTTTTATGTTTTTTGTTATTTTTCTTATTTTAACTTTAGTTTCTATGTTATTTTATTTAGGATTTTTTAAATACTTGTTAAATCTTTTGAATATTTTTAATTTAATGTTTAACCTTTAATTTCAACTTTATTTATCTTGTTTCCGTTTTGGGTTGTCTACATTTTACTTTCTATTTTAGTTAATTTCATTATGTTTAGTTAATTTTCTTTGGGTTTGAGGTTATTAAAGGGATGGATGGATTACAATTTCGAGATATGAATTGGGTTTTTTTTATAGGTATTGTATTTTTATGCTAGGATTGAATTAAAACTCTAATTAAATGATAAGAACTAGGGATTATGTATATGATTGATCACCCTATTTGTAATTTTTAGTTCGAACGCTAGGTATGAACTTGTCATTCATAATTTTCCTAGTGATTACCATGAGTAGCAATAAGCTAATTAATTTTGTATATGAAATTTAATCAACTTAATATAGCGCTTTGATTTTTTAAGTTACATGACCAGCGCATGTGGGATTATGTCTTAAGTTAGCCGTTCCTTGGTTTTTAATGTTGTTGCACCATTAAATCTAGAGATCGTATCTTAAGTTATCACATAGTTAGGTGTAAACTTACGATCATATCAGGTTTGCATAAAATTATAGGAATGAAGGACGAAAGTCGTACTTATAGGTTAACAACTTAGCTATAATACAATTTATGTATTTGCAATGATCGATTGTAATTCATGACTTCCGAAAATATCTTCTGCCTAACTTTTCGTTATAATTATATGTTTCTTATTATTTTACATTATTGTTCACTTACATTAATTTCCTTAGTTATAGTTTATATTTATTTTAATTTAATCAAACTAGGGGTTATTTTACTTTTATTTTTATTTTTATTTGCACAACATTAAGAATAGCTAAAAATATTAACCAGTTCTCTATGGGATCGACCATGACTTACCCTGCTATATAGTTATATTAGGTTAGGTATTTATTATTTAGATGACCCGCAATGACCGTACCACTCATATTCCAAAAAATTTTCCTTTTAATAATGATAGTGTTCACCCATTTAACCTATAAGACTTAAAGGCCATCAAATAAAATCCAAATTCTTTTCCCTGACAAGACTTTATTCTAGGTTTTGATATGTTTAATACGTATACCCATTTATTTTTTTTATTCTACATAAGTCATCCCATTTAACCTTAGAGAAGTGGTTACCATTAAAGCCACCTAACCAGAGAAAAAGCCTTAATCTACCTTTAATATCCTTAATAACAAAAGAACGAAGCAAGAAATAGGTAGACTAATAAACTTGAAAGGTAGCTAAGATAGAGTTAACATGTTGTAACCTACTAACATAAGAGAGAAATCTATTGGTCTACACATTAAATCTATTCTCCATTTTCTCTATCAGTAGTTTACAATCTTTCTTAGAAAGTCGACCAAATAAGAAAAGGAGACTTAGATATTTAACGGGAAGCTAACCAGACTGAATATTGATCATGCTCGGAATTGCACTAGTAAGAATAACTGAATCTTTAGATAAGAATATTTGACTCTTGGAGAAATTGATTTCAAGACTAAAAAGATTTTAAAAAAGAGATAACCCTTAAAAAAATTTAATAGAAGGAGGGCTACCCTAGCAGAATAAAAGAAGGTCACCCTCAAAGAGAAGATGGGATAACCTGAGTTTAAAACATTTTCAATGGTATTGAAAAGATACATTTTGAGAGGTGGTATGGGCAAAAAAAATTTTCTAGGACTTAATGCAAATCATGAAAATACTGGGAGAAAAAGGATCGCCTTGTCTTAGCCTAGATTGACCTTTAAAAAAAGTGGAAGGAGTGCCATTGATAAGAATAGAGTAGGACAGAGAAGTGATGCATTCTCTTATCTAGTTGATATAGATAAAAGAAAGCCCAAAATATTTGGAACTTAAAAAATGAAGTCCTACTGAATGGAGTCATAAGATTTCTTCAGATCAATTTTGAAAGCACATATTTTATTCCCATTGCTCAACTTTTAAATAACTCTTGATCAAGAAGGATGTTGTCTCTAATCATTTTACCTTTAACAAAGGCAGAGTAGATGTACTTATGATGTGAGGGAGAACATTTTTTTTATCCTATTTGCTAAAATTTTGGAGATGACTATATAAAGCGTGTTGCAAAAGGAAATAGGCCTTAATTAAGTAACAAGAGTATAATTAGTTCACTTAGGGATTAGGGAAATAAAGGTAGAGTTAATCTCTTTAAGCAACTTCCTATGACTAAAAAAATCCTTGAATGGCTTTTATGATGTCAGTCCCTACTATGTGCTAGGCATGTTTAAAGAAGTAAGAGTTAAAACCATTAGACCCAGGAGCTTTTTTAGGACTGAACGAATTGAAGACATATTTAATCTTTAGATCATTAGCTAGGAGGATAAGAGAATGGACAAGGTTTTCAAGATTTTACGAGTGACCATACCTTCGAAGGGTATGAAGATTAGGAGAGACCTCTTTGCGATTACTTAAAGTGTTCTGGAAAAAATTAAGAAATTGATTTTAAATGTCATCAAAGGAGAAGTATCTATGACTCATTTTATCTTGAATTGAATGGATGTTATTTTTATTCCTTTGGGATATGATAAATTTATGGAAGAACTCAGTATTTTTTATCCCCCTCTTTAAGCCATTTAATTCTAATAGATTGATGGAGGAGACTTTCTTGATTATCTAAGGTCTTATGTAGAGTCTGAATGGTTTCTTTTTCCTTTTTTAAGAGGGCAAGATCATTGAAATTGTGGCTCATCTGAGTTTGGATATTGTTGAAATTAATTCTTATTGAGTCTACACGAGCATGAAGGTTTTCTATTTCCTTTTGTTGAAAATTTTAAGCTCATTTTTTATTGCTTTAAGATTAGCCATAACATTGTTATTAATGGGAATTGAAAACATCTTTAATCTCTATATTAGTAACTGGGGGATAAGAGAATGGACAAGGTTTTCAGGAATTTACGATTGAAAATACCTTCGAAGGGTATGAAGATCAAGAGAGACCTCTTTGCGATTACCTAAAGTGTTTTGGAAAAAATTAAGAAATTGATTTTAAATGTCATCAAAGGAGAAGTATTTATGACTCGTTTTATCTTGAATTGAATGGTGCTATTTTTATTCCTATGGGATATGATAAAGTTATGGAAGAACTCAGTATTTCTATCCCCCTCCTTAAGCCATTTAATTCTAAAAGATTGATAGAAGAGACTTTCCTAATTATCTAAGGTTTTATGCAAAATCTGAATGGTTTCTTTTTCCTTTTTTAAAAGGGCAGGATCATTGAAATTGTGTCTTATCTGAGTTTGGATATTGTTGAAATTAATTCTTGTTGAGTCCACATGAGCATGAAGGTTTTCTATTTCCTTTTGTCAAAAATTTTTAGCTCATTTTTTATTGCTTTAAGATTAGCCACAACACTGTTATTAATGGTGTTCTAGGTTAATTTTAAACTTATACTACTATTAATGGTGTTCTAGGTTTTTAGACACATTTAGGAATATTTATGATGCTTCCGTATTATTTTAAGCATGAATTATGATGTTTATAAATTTTTTTAGCCAATTTTGATAATGGATCAAGTTAAAGAAACTATTTTTACTTAAAATGATTTTCTATTTATAAGTGTGGTTTTGATGATTGTATATTAAACATTAGAAAGAAAAATTTTTTCTTTTATTTTGTACTATAAATCCACATAGGCCATTAATGCAGATGTAAATGCCTTTTATGAATGGTTTATTAGCCATTAAATTCTCATATACCCATTTTTATGGATACTGAGATATCTCTTTTAACAATCATTTTGTTCTCACTTATTTATTTTTTATTATTTTAAAAAATGAAAAAATCAAAGTTTTGAACTGAACTAGTTATGGTTTGCATTAAAGGCTTCCAATTTGCCTCTTGAAAAGAATTTGATCATGATTTTGTGTTTAAAACTTGCTCGATTAAATGTTTATTTTATGGAAAGCTTATTTGTCACTAAAAGTGGCCTAACTTGAAAAGATATTTTAACATTTAGTTTTTCATTTTAAATTGTTTATATTTATATGATACTATTAAATGATATAAAAGGTTAATCAAAACAATTAATATCATTAGTTATAATGCTAAACAGATAGCCCAAAAGTGAACCATTGCTTATAATTAATGACATTAAAGAGATTTGCTTGCATACTTATTGAATGCAATTGTATATTCAAAGATATCATACATATTGAATTGAGTATGATTGATTCTCTATTAAAGCATATTTATATTAGCATCATTATTGGTTAAAATTATGTATTCAAGAATCATCCAAAGGTGACGTAAAATATAATAATTAAATTTGTAATTAAAATTTATTGTTTATTTGAATCCATTAAAGTTAATATAATGTATGAACTTGTATAATGTTTGTAGCTTCTAACATTTTGTTTGCTTTGGGCGATAGGCTAGTCAAGTTTAATGGACTAACTATGTGAATTGGTCTGAGTAAATCTAGTTTTAACTAACTATTATAGATTTGGACCTAGCAATATTTTCAAATAAAAAGTCCACAACTATTATTATGACTAGTACAGAAGCTGATAAATCTTTTCATGAGGTTTAGGAGTGGCCAAACAGGCTGAAATTGAATTTGATACAAATGATGGTAGCTAAAAATATTAAATTATTAATGCTTAAAATGGATATTGCAAGCGAATTTATGATGAAAGTTAGGGATTACTCGTAATTAGACATATTTGACAACTCTATTATGAAGAATCTGATGAGTGAGCCGATGTACTACTATTAATGGTGTTCTTGGTTTTTAGAACACATTTAGGAATATTTATGGTGCTTCTGCATTGTTTTAGGCATGAATGATTATGTTTATAAATTATTTTAGTCGATTTTGATAATGGATCAAGTCAAAGAAACTATTGTTACTTAGAATGATGTTTTATTTACAAATGTGGTTTCGATAATTATATGTTAATCATTAGAAAGACAAAAGTTTTTTTCCCTATTTTATACTACAAATCCACAAAGGCCATCACTGCATATGTAAATCCCCTTCTCTAAATGGTTTGTTGGCCATTAAATTCTCATATACCCACTTTTATGGATACTAAGATATCTCTTTTAACAATCATTTTTGTTCTTATTTTATTATTATTTTAAAAATGAAAAATCAAAGTTTTGAGCAGAACTAGGTATGGTTTACATTAAAGGCTTTCAGTTCACCTTTTGAAAAGAATTAGTTCATGATTTTGTGTTCAAAATTTGCTCGATTAAATGTCTATTGCATGGAAAGTTTGTTTGTCACCAAAAATAGTGTAGCTTGAAAAGATATTTTAACATTTAATTATGCATTTTCAATTATTTATATTTATGTGATGCTATTAAATGACATGAAAGGCTAAACTAAACAATTAATATCATTAGTTATAATGCTAAAGAGATCACCCAAAGGGGAACTATTGCTTATAATTAATGACATTAAAGAGATTTTTTGACATACTTAGTGAATGCTATTGTATATCTAAAGATAACATACATATTGACTTAAGTATGATTGATTATCTATTAAAGCATGTTTATGTTAGCATCATTATTAGACAAAATTATGTATTTATGTCTCATCAAATGGTGAAGTTTATTGTTTATTTGAATCCATTAAGGTTACTTCAAGCATGAATGTATGGGCTTGCATAATGTTTAGCTTATACCAATTTGTTTGATTTGGGCAATAGGCCAGTCAAGTTCAATGGACTTAATTATGTGAATTGATCTTAACAAATCTAGTTTCAGCTAAGTGTTATGGACATGGACCTAGAAAGTTTTAAATGAAAAGTCTATAGCCATTATTATGATTAGTACAGAAGCTGATAAATCTTTTCGCGAGGTTTAAGAGTGGCTAAATAGGGTAAAATTGAATTTGATGCAGATGATGATAGATAAAAATATTAAACCATCAACTCCTAAAACATACATTGCAAGGGAATTTATAATGAAAATTAAGGATTAATCCTAATCAAACATAGCTAATAAGTCCATTATAGGGAATCTGATGGGTGAGTTGATGATAAAAAAGTTTGATTTGTCACAGCCTATTCATGATCATGTGATGGATATGTTAAATCTACTGACAAAGTTGAAATCGATAAATATGAATGTAAGTGAGTCCTTTTTAGTTCAGTTTATCACCAATTTGATTCCTCTCAAGTTCGGCTAGTTTTAGGTGAATAACACTGCAAGTCCAATGGCAACCAAGAGGAGGGGTGAATTGCGCATTTAAAAAATTATTAACAAATTAAAACACTTTAAACACCTTAGACTAATTTCAATTAAATGAATTCTTTAACCAAAATTCAACCTAAATGATATGTCAAACTTTATGCCAATATTAAATAAATAAATCAATAATAAATCAAACATCAATGCATAAATATAAAGAGATAAGGAAGAGATAAATACTGAGATTCTCCTACCATAAAGATAGATTACATCCTCTCTCCAGCTACCTGTTGGAAATTCACTAACAAACTAATCTTACTTTAATTAGGTGAAGAGTAACTCTTATAACAATCTTGACTATAAGGCTAAGATGAACCTTTACATCAATCTTGATTATAAGGCCAAGAGGAACCTTTACATCAATCTTGATTATAAGGCCAAGAAGAATCTTTACAGTCTTATTTGCAATGGTTAAGAAGAACCCAATCTAATCTTGATCTAAGGTCAAGAGAAACTTATACACAATCTTGTTTTAAGGTCAAGAGGAACCTATCAATCTTACTTTCCAATGGATGAAGAGTAATCTTTTACAACACAATCAATTTGAAAAAATTTTATCCCACAAATACAGACCC
>JAOXYD010035440.1:0-13954 GCA_028565735.1 Pinacopodium congolense | reverse complement strand
ATCTTAATTTTATTGTATTGGTATTCAAAAATAACTTTGGGGATGTTTTATAACTTCATTGAATTGATTTGAAAGGTTTAGTGATTGTATTTAGATTTTAATCAGTTTATGTTATTAATTTTAATTAGTAAAGAATTTTTAAAAACACTTAATTCATCCTTGTAAGTATCATAGGACTTACAAAGACATTAAATAAAGAAAATTTACTGATTTACTCGTCCATGATGTACTCATATATCCACAAAATTAAGAATAAAATAAAATAAAATATCAAGTTATCACGTAATAAACAAGGGCTTCATTGAAATTGTGGATGGCCTAAGGTCAGTTTATATCTCCTTTGAAGCTTCCCTGGAAGCACATACAAAAAGATCACACTAGTTACATTACATAGTCGCTTCTGTCGTAGCATACAAACAACTTCCCTTCCGCTTAAACCCTACTGTGTCTGTCTATCTGTGGCTATGTCTGGTGTATGGATATTCGACAAGAACGGTGTAGCTCGCTTGATAACCAATCCCACAAGAGAGTCCTTCGAGCAAAAAGAGCCACCATACCCAGGTACGGCCACCGCACCAGGGGCTAGACCCAGGGTCCTCGTCTATCTTCCGGCGAACCAAGTGATTCGCTCCTACGTCGAACTAGAACATCGGCTCGTCGAACTAGGTTGGACTCGCTACAACAACTCTCAACAACCAGACCTTCTCCAATTCCACAAATCTGACAATTCCCTCCATCTCATTTCTCTTCCTAAAAGTTTCGCCAACTTCAAAACTATCCACATGTACGATATCGTCTTAAAGAATCGTTCTTTCTTTGAAGTGCGCGACCCTTTACGTTATGATGTCAATTTTCCATCACCAATATTTCATTTATCACAGACAGGCTGTTAGGATATGTATAGATTTTCATGTTAGCCATATTCACATATCTAGTCATAGGAGAGCATGAACTAGTGATCGAGGTTTGCTTTTTTCTCTTGTTCTCTGATCTTAAATTCTGCTATAGTGTAAGACACCAGTTGTGGGGTTTAAATTATGCGGTTAATGTGTAGTAGCTGATGCTCTGCGCTATTTTCAGTATATGTTCTCGAAACTTTCTACGGGATTCCCTTTGTTTATTCATATTCAGATCGTTTGTCATCTTCTTTCAATGTTTGCCTCTCTTTGTATAGATAAGAACAGCGTAAAGGCTAACGTATTTGGATCTTTGTTTTTACCAAATAATATTTTGATGGCATCCCTTGCAAAACTTAAGATGTAATATAACCAGAGAAAATCATTTTCTGATATAGTTCTAAATATATAGTTATATGTAACAGCTAGTATTAGCTGATTGCTCCATGAACAGTCCAGAAGCGAAAAGGGCATAGGTGGTCTAGCTATAACAGCAACGAGGCTTTTGTGATCTTAAGAGGAGATGATGAGTCTAAACATGTGATCAAGTCTTTGGTTCTCTTTGATTTGTCAGGTTATGGACGTAAAAGTCTAAAAGTAAAAAGTTGATGATGAAGTTTCATGCAGAATCTGCTATTTACCTTATTTGGAACAGATCTCGTGCTTGTAGTTGTACAACATGTTGTACTATATATACCTCGCAATAATATATATATATTTATATACATATACCAGATCATTAGTGCGGCTCCAGAAGGTAGTCTATAGACTCTATGCCGTATAGCTTACAGGAGTATCATGATTTTCCTAGATTTCCCAGCTATATTAACGTTCACGAGCCATTTGATACATGATTCACAGTACCAACATCAGTGAAACACTTCGCCGGAGATTGCAGTCCATTTCTGTTTTCGTCGTTAGACCAACACCATGCGAAACGTATAAAATCACAACACAATCATTATTGTTTGAATTAATTACCTTGATTTGGTGTTTGTTAAAAGATTAGGATTTGAGAATTGATTACAAACTACATTTTTTTTATTTAGTTGTCATTACATTGCAGTATCTGGTTGAGTTCTTAAATAGGGAGGAAATATAGTAACTTTTATATTTATTTGTAATTTGTATGCATAAATCATCTTAGTTAAGTACTCAACATTTTACATTTAAATACATTCACATTAAAAGTTAAATATTTGGACAAATAATCTGCTTATTTTGAACAAAACTGAACATCAATGTTGTATTTATAAATTTTCTAGTATTATTACTCTCTATTAACTTATTGGTTTGAACTAAACATTTTATTTGCATTTTGTTTTCATTATTTAAAGAATGTTTACATAAAATAGCCTAGAACAAATTTTATTTAATTCTTATAACTTTGTACTTAATTTTCAAAAATAACATTGTATTTGATATCAATTTAATACTTTTGACAGTCTCTCTTAATGGAGATCTATCGTGGTAAAAAAAACACATAAGCAATTAAAAATGCTACAAAAACAAGATAAAAAGAAATACACCATTTTGCATTAAAGAAAATGGACAATCCCTAAACCTAATTTCTTTCAACCATTCTCAGTCTGCAGTTTCTTTTATTTCCGTTGTTCTGAGTTATCGTTTCCTTTGCTTATGTTCTAATATTTGTTTTGCTTCTGCACTTTGATTATGCTAGTTTCGTCTTATTACTATCATCTTGTCACCATCTTCTCACCACTGTCTTCTTGACATTGTATAGATACTTTGTGGTTTGTAACCTTACTCTTCTTCTTAGCTTTAACTTTTGTAAACCTAGCTAAATCTAAAATGATTATTGTGTCCATATTACGTCCTTATTAACGAAAGTAGTGATTCAAAAATTCAAATCTTCTACTAGTTAGTAGGGAATCAGTTATATACTTCTAAGGCAGGAGAAGAGATCTTATCTCCCCACATCTATTCATCATGTGGATAGAGGTCTTATAGAGAATGGTAGCTCTTAAAATCTCCTCATTTTCCACCTTTGCATTCCACACTAACTGCAGAAAGATAAAACTTTTCTTCATTGCCATGGCAAATAACTTGATGCTATTTTGTGGAGCACATGCGCCCTCTATCGTAATATTGATGGATGTTAAAGGAATTTAAGGAAATATCTAGTCTTGTTATAAATAGAACCAAAAGTCACATTTATTTCTTAGCAGATACAAGGGGACAAGAAGACATACTAGTTATAGGATTTTGGTTACAAGGCATACAACCTCCGTTTACATACGTTAAGATATCAATTATAATAGGGAAACTCACTTATAGGAACTATATTACATTAATGGAAAGAATTTAGAGGAGAATTGAATGTTGGGGCAATAAGAGCCTATCATATGCTAGGAGATTACAACTAATAGGTTCTATCCTCAACAACATATATTGTCACGTGATCTCATAAACAGTACTATCTAAATAGGTTATTAAGTCTATTAACAGAATGCTAAGTAACTTCTTAGGGATAGGGAAGGCCTTAAAGATATGGCAAGAAAAGGTTAAGTAAAAGTAGGTCTGTACATCTAAGAATGAGGGAAATTTGAGAATGAAATCTATTAAGGTAGCCAATCAAGTAGCCTTGGGTAAGAGACTATAGAGAATTCTCCAAGATAATGAGTCATTATAGGTCAAATGGATCCATGCTCACTTCTTTGAAAGTAAAACTATTTGGAAATTAATTTAAAAGTTGACTTATCATAGACAATGGTGTAAATATTAAATCTATGATATTAATTACAATAGATAATAAAGTGTAGAGTTGGAAATGGAAACAATACTAACCTGTGGTTTGATAATTGGTATGAATTAAGACCCCTCTATTTAATCGCTAAGGCCTTTAAATTAAGACACATTATTGAATTAAAGGATGTTTTAATCTTAATGTTGATGATAGTAAAACATGACTATCCCTAATGATTTGATTATGGTGTAAAGTTTGAAGATAAATACATTTTACATTGAATTTAAATTGTGAAGTTTGAACTTAAAGACAAAATTTGAGGAAAATGCAAGATCAAGAACATTGGAAGCTTTAATACCTTTAGTTAGGTATTTTAAACTTGAACATAAGTTTTGTTTGAAGGTTCAATAATCTTAAGGGCTTAAATTGTATTCATGTTGCATATAATTTTTCAAAAGTACATAAATATTTACTAGCATAGGTAAATTTTGTGTCTAAGCCAATTTGAACTGTCTTAGTATTTCTTAGTTGTTAAAATGAAAGAAATTATTTAGGTTTGTTTAAAAGTTGGATGATATTAAGCTAGAATCTTAAGAGTTTCAAAATGATCTTAAAATTGCATGGATCAAAACCATTTAAGTTTTTAGTTTCAATTTACAAGTCTTGATCACAAAAATTACTTAAGAAAACTTGGTAAACTTGTGTAAGTCAAGTTTTAAGTGTTTGACTATTTGGGAATGTTTTGGTTTATTTTTAAAGACCTGCAAAGTGAATTCAATGGCACCCTATAATGGCAATCCATGATGTACCTATGTGGGGCCATTATAGTCAAGTTGCTTTTCTAAACGAGAAATGGTGGTACACAACATAAAGTTAAAGTGTGTTATTATAGTTTCTTCCAAACAAATTTAAGTTGGTTTTTAACAAACAATGGCTAGTTTAATGTGAGTAACGGTTATTTTGATAAACTAATAGCATTTTGGGCTTTAAAACACTATAAATAGGGATTCTAAGTTTATTATAAAATTCTTAATGAGTTTCTGGGAAAGATTTGCGCATTGAAAAACTAAGAAAGTGTTCTTTGATTTCATTAACGAGTTATTTGTGTGGGTTTTGTGTTTTTGTGCAAGATATTGTTTTTTGGTTTTTTTTAATCTGACATGATTTAATTTGTCTTTTATTTATAAGCCTTTCAAGAAGATTTTTCATTCATATAAATTATCTTGATTAGCTTTGAAACCTAAAGATATTGAATTTTTAAGTAAAACATCATTTGAGGTGTAATTGTTATTGCAAAAGGGCTTTTTAATATAATAGCATTGGAAGTTAATACTAAAAGCTCCTATTTATCTTTAAAAAGCTTTGTACGTAGCTACTCTTCACCTTCACTAAAGATTAGCTTGTAAGGATTCCACTTCACTATAAGAAGAATGATAAAAATTTAGTTTATCCACTCTCTTTTCCTACTCTTTATAATTATCACTTGTGTAATTTTCTTATATTCATATTTTGTTAATTGGTATCGTCATTTGTTATATTTATGTTGAATTATGATTTAGGGATTATATATATATACAAATAGTTTAGGTGGCTAGAAAATTTTTAGAACACCTTATTCCCTCACCCTTTTGCATGCTGTTAAGACTTATAATTGGTATTAGAGCTAGGTTAATCTATTAATATTTAATTTTTAGTGAAATTAGTAAGAAAAAAAGCCTAGAATGGTACATTTAATAGCTTTTACTAGACAAGAGGGGCAAAATGATAGTAAAATACCATTTTTCGATGGATATGATTATTTTTATTAAAAAAATTAGAATGAAATTCTTTCTTATACAAAAATATTCATTTATAAAAAATAATTAGTAACAGGCCACATATTACCACAAAGGTACTAGGTGATAAAAAAATGCCCCAGGATAAGGAAGAGGGGAGTAGTAAGGATAAGAGAATGATTTCTTAAATAATAAGGCTATATATATGTTTTTTGTGAACTTCGTAAGAATGAAGTTAATGGAGTGTCAATGTATGAAATGACACACACTTGAAGTCATGCATAAAGGCATCAATCTAGTTAAATATACTATGGTGCCCATGGTTACACATCGATTTGAATTTTTTTACATGAATCGTGATAAAGGTATATCAAGAATGAATAATAGGTTTATTGAAATTATTAATACATTAAAAGGTTAAAAACACATATACTAATGTTGATCTTATCAGAAAATTTTTTAGGTCTTTACTAAAGCCATGGGAGGCAAGCGTGACTACCATCAAGAAGCCAAAGATCTCAACATATTGCCTTTGGAATAACTCATATGATTCCTCCTCACCATATGAGGCTTAAAGATACCAATAAAGAGGAAGTGGATACAATGAAGAAGAATTTAGAATTTAAGGCCATTAGAAATATATCAAGAGAAGAGGATACATATTTAAGTGAAAGTGAAGATGACACTATTTCTCTCATCACAGGAAGATTCAAAAAGTTCTTAAAGAAGAAGGGCTTTAGAAAGAACAGAGAGTAATGTAAAATTGAAACTAAAGAAAATCTTCTAATAGTATGTTTTCTGAATATAGGAAAGGGGGACCTGTGAGAAATAAATATCCTTTTTTTAAGGAGAATGAGAAAAACGAAAGACATACTAGGAAGGAAAGAAGGAAAGCAAGAAGAAAAAAGCATTAAAGGGTATGGGATAAATCAAGTGACTCCATAAGTGAACAATCATATGAAGAAGTTGCCAACATATGTTAATGGAAGATCTGGTACCTTTTAACTCTCACTCTTATGATGATGATGATGCGAATGATAAATTAAGTTATGATTAGTTAGTTGAATGTTTGGAAGCGTTAACCTTGAAAAATAAGAAGATATCTTCCAATTATAAGGAAATGTTAAAGTTGTTTAATGAATGCATGTGTTATGGTGTAATTATATTCTAATTTTAATATAATGTTATTCAAGTTCAACTAAAGGCAAGCATATATCGTCAACAAGTACTATAAAAAGATGAAAAGCAGGCATCATTTCCCTAAAGAACCTAATTGTAAATACTAGGTCAATTAGTGATTAATTGTCTAGATAACTGAAAATTAATTAAATAATAAAAAAAGAACTAAAATAAATAAACAATGTTCAATGAAAATATGAGTTAATGAATCAGGAGTTCACTAAGGGTAAGGCTACCTAAGGCTTCAGATTTCAATGGGTTAATAAACTAATAGAATTAAGGGCTGAATAAATTTAGGGTATTCTTCACTTAAACGAGGAATTACCAAGGGTCATGGAAGCACCTTTTGTCTTTTAGACATAATATATTTTTTTGGTCTTTAAACAAATTGAAATAAAAGGCATGCAATTTAAGAAGCTTAAACCTAAATTCAATAGATCTAAGAACTCTCATAAAATTTCCAGAGCTTGGTTTACTTCTAGATTCAATCAAGTTACCTAATTAACTTTTCAATAATTAAAAGCCAATAATAATGGATCCTTTAATTATCTAACAATCTAATTTATGTGGCCAATCTAAGTAAGATTAAATTAAGCACTTAATTAGATAAAAATATTCTAATCATTCAATCATAACCCATCTATTTTTCTAGCCTTATCGAAAGCACATTAAGCACACATACTCATTAATGAAACCAATGATATGATTAAAAAAACACATATTCATTAATTAAAAGAAAAGAGTCAATTCAAAAGAAGAAAGAAATAGAAATAAATACAACCAAATTTAGTTCATCCCATTGAAATCACACTATTTAATGCACCTTGAATGCTCTTGAGAACTCCAACCCAATAACTCAATATAAAGAGAGAACAAAAGAAAACTAAACCTAAAGAAAAATGAAAAGCCAACTAAGAACAAGAACTAAGTTCTTTCATCAGGCTGACATCTCTCCTTCTATGACTACTCTCTTTTCTTTCTGTGTTATAGTCTTTTATAGGCTTTTAGGATGGTTGCTAGGGTTCCCAAACCCTAAACACATCTAGGGCTTTGTTTTTTTTCCTAATTTTTCATTAAAAAACCTTCAAATCACTCGTTTTAAGAGCATTATAGCCCTTAGTACTAGGGAACAATGACATTGTTTTGGACTGTCAATTATTTTCTATCTTCAATTTCAAGCTACAACGAAAGTGAACAGTACATGCCATTAATCTTTTACCAAAATATGTCAAATTTTGTTATTTTTAGCAACTTAATGGCCATGAACTTGTAATATAATCAAGATAACACATAAATAGGAAAAATTCATAAAGAAATAGGCATTGGCTCTATAGCACTTAACAGGGGGTTGAATTGGGTTCTTTAAAAGTTTTCTAAGTTAATGAATCCTAAGTTGACAACTTATTATACGTAAGCTGAACAATTTTATATTATAAAATCACCAAATTCTCTAATAATTATACTAAAGCTAATTGAAAATTTTATAACATTACAAAGAATTGTATAATCAATGTAAACAATTATATAAACAACTTGAAATTAAAAGAGTAAAGGAGAGAATGCTTAAACCGATTTATAATGGTTTGGAGACACCTCTTTCTTCTACATCCACTTCTTAACAATTTGATGAGAATTTCAATATTACTTAAGAACAATTTCAACTCTCCTCTTCACAACGTTATAGGTAACCTTTTACAACGCTCTCCTTTTTTTAATGAGCTCTAGGATAACCCTTCATAACACTCTCCTTTTTCAGTGGACTCTAAGATAGCCCCTTACAACTTTCACTCTCAATATTTTCTCAATTGTTATGTTCACATAAACTTAATAGATCTTTAAACAATATACAAATACATTATGTATAGGGAAAACTAACTAGTCATTTATGATCATTGGACAATGTTCTAAAACAATTAATTCTGACCATTGGCGATCTGAGCATTTTTGCCTATTATACACTGGGACTAACCCACCTATAATGTACTATTGACTAATCACTAGTTGATTAATAGACTAATGGGGGTATGTTTTATATGATTTTAAGATGTGATTTAATGTGGTTTCACCCTTATGTAAAAATGCCTAAACTATGTTTATTTTGAATTGAAATGTAGGTCTAAACTCAAAGAGACAAATTCTAGATAGAAAGATCAAGTTTGAAAAATAATTAAAAAAAGTTTGAAAATGGAATTAGATTATGGACCTCTAACGGCACTATTAATGGTCTAGAAACCACCATTAATACCTAATATGAAAGAATTAAATGAGGGTTGGACCATAACATTGGTTATGGCACTCTTAAATGCCATTGATGTCCTAAAAAATGCTATTTCACATTAAAACTTAAGAGCATTCAAGTCTTTTCATTTTAGAAACATCTTCAGCCCTAAATGGGGAGTATTTAAGCCGAGAAAATAAACCCATTTTGTCATCTTTCATTCCATTTTAGGTAGCCACTTTTATCTTCTTAGTTTCTTCCTGGTTTGAGGGATTTTATCTTTCTTTCACCTTGTAATTAAGAATAATTTTAAATTTTGTGTTCTAAATAGATAGATACTTTACCTTTTATTTGAAATTCTAAATAAATTAATTAATAAAGAAGAAAGGCTATGTTATAGTACAAAAGCTCATGACAAGCAATAACAAAAGGGAATAAAATAAGAACTAAAGACAAATGCATAACCAAAAAGTCCTTTCATTGTGTTTTTGTTGTTACTTTATTGATAGTTCATTATTTTACATGTTCTTCCATTTGGGTTGATTTTTGGTACTTATTCTTGTTGAAATTCTAAAGTCTTTCCATTGTGTTTTTTATGTTACATTATTTTTATTTCATTAGTTTACATGTTCTTCCATTTAAGTTGATTTCTAATAATTGTTCTTCTTGAAACCTTTTAATATTGTTAAATAAATTGTTGAAACTTTAGTTTCCTTATCTCTATTTGTCATTACATCATGTTTTCTTTTAATTCATTTTCTATTTTTTTCTATTTTTAACATGATAGGCTAATTTTCTATGGTTTAGAAGATATTAAAAGGACAGAGATATGAATTGGTTTTAATAACTACTATTTTTTATGCTTGGATTGAGTCAAAACTTTGTTTAATGTCAAGAAAGAGGAGTTATGTGTAGGATTTTCCATCTTATTTATAATTTCTAGATTGAATGTTAAGTATAAAATTGTGAATCGTAATTGTCACTAGTTAATATCACAAGTAGTAATAGATTAATTTAATTTGTAATTGAGACTTAATCAATTAGCCTAGGATTTTGAGTCTTTAAGTTACATGATTCGTGTTTATGAGATTATAAGTTAAGTTAGTTGTTCCCTATTACTTAATGATATCACATAATTAACTCTAATGAGTTCATTCTAAGTTATTGTGTAGCTAGGAATAATTTTTTAGCATCTCAAATTTACCTATAATCGAAGGAACATAGGATGTAAGATCATATTTGTTTTTATAGATTAACATCTTAGTTAGAATGCAATCTATTATATTTTCAATGATCAATTATAGTTCCTAAGTACCATAAATATCTTCAATCTAACTTTTCATTATTATTATCTATTTGTTGCTATTTTGTGATCTTATTTTAATTGCATTCATTTCATTAATTACATTGTTTGTTTGGTTTAGTTTAATTAAATTAGGGGTTTTTATTTTTGCATAATATTAGAAGTAGTGTAAACACAATATTTTTTTGTAGATCGACCCTGATCACCTTATTACATAAATAGAGGTTAGGTTAAGTTATTATTTTGTGGCTAGCAATAGTATACCAAATTTTCTTTGTTGTTGAGTTGGCATTAATGTTTTATAATTTATTTTGTTATTTTTATTTATATTTATAAACATTTATCACCTTATTTTCTTTTTTTATGCCATAAAACCCTTCTAAGCATTCAAGATTGTGGAAGTTTGCTTTTTTACTTTCTCATTTTAATCCATTTTCATTTTCTATAGTGCTAGGTTTTATGAGATTTAAATAGTTTGAGTTGGTTCAACACACTTCTATTCCTAAAAGAGAGAGCTCACCATTGTTTAAAGAAGAGTTTGAAGAGAGTTTTAAGGAGCCTATTGAAGAAGTTGAAGAAGACATGGCTTATTATTAATGGGCTTTAAAAAAGATTGCAACTCCTACTTTAATCTTGATTTAATTTACAATAGCTGTCATGGAGACGAACTTAAGTTTGAAATAAGATCTAAACTACTTCCTGCTTTACCTACTTTTACAAGGTTTTAGTATATCAGCTCTTTGGGTTAATGCTACATCATTGATCCGGACAAGTACTTAAAGGAGTTCCATATAGCATGTTTAGGAATGAATCTTGATGGTGTCATAGTAGATCAATTGAAGTTAAAGTCTTTTTCTTTTGCCTTGGTAGATGTTGATAGGAATGGTTATATGATCTACCATCTGAATCTGCCACCATATGGGATGCAACAAGAATTTTTGGAATACTTTCTAGTATTATGAGTAACAAACCTTTGAAAAGAAATTTGTGGTATTAGACAAGATGCAAGAGAGCCACTTTAGGAGTATTGGGAACTCTTCAAGAAGCTATCCCATTGTTTCCCTAATCACCAAATTAGTGAGCAATTGCTGATCCAATATTTTTATGGAGGACTAATGCCCATAGATAGAAATAGGGATATTCATATTTATAGTTCTAAATCTTTCATAATTTTCTCAATTGAGTCTTATACTTTTAAATCTTCCTATTGAAGTCCTATATCTATGTGGATTAATTAAAGATAGTCCTTATAGGACTTAATTGGAAGAGTTGTGAAAGGTTTAGGACTACAAATAGGGTTATCTGGAATATTTGTAGTCCTAAACCTTCATAATTTTTTCAATTAAATCCTAAAACTTTTACAATTTTTCTAATTAAGTCCTGTAAGGACTGCATTTGATTAATTCGCATAGGTATAGGGCATCAATAGAAAGTTTCAAAGGCATATGACTCAATTGAAAAAATGATAAAAGGTTTAGAACTAAAAACATGGTTAACCCATAGATAGAAATATGATTTATGCAGCAAGTGGTGGGGCATTAGAAGATAAGACACCAATTGGTACAAATAGGTTGATGGAAACTATATCATCCAATTCACAGTATTGAGGTAGTAGAAACTCCTTATTATCCTCTACCTAGTATGTTAAGGAAATTGCTATCTTAAGGTCAGAGCAGCAAGTAGCCAATCTTACATTATTAGTAGAGCAAGGGGTGATTGGCAAGTGGCAAGCTAAGATATGTAACATTTTTTCATTTTCTAGTCATCTTACAAGATGAATAGTAGGTTTATGCCATTAGGGGCCTTAAGATTTGTAAAGGATCCTTGATCCTTATGCTTTTACCTACATTCCAAGATAGAATGATCATCTTAATTTACAATATGATAGCAGCTAACAAGGAAGTAATTCTAACTATAGACCTTTTGCCACTAAGAAATAACAAAGGTTTAACTTTCTATCTAGTTTCTACCAAGCGCAACTACAATTCTAGCTTGGGCCTTTACCTCAATAACCTCTAAAAAATGTAGTAATTCTAATAAGAACAAGGAGTCATTTGAAGGATTTAGAGAATCAAGTTAGCTAACTACCAAACCCTTTGGGAAGATCGCAAGCCCAAGTTTCCATTAGACTTCTTGCTCAACTTGAAAGAAATCCTAAGGAGAATGTATCCGTTATCTTTTTAAAGAGTAAGAAGTAAGTAGAAAACTTAAAGAAGAAGGAGGAAGAGGAGATAGTTTTGAAAAATAAGGAGGCTAAAAGCCTCCAAAGGTAAGTAGTACATTTTCTAGTAATACTAACCAAATTTTTATTCCTTTGCTTAGCAGGCTGATGAAAGAAAGAGAGTAAGAGAAGAAAAAGGAGCAAGAAAGAGAAATCCTAGAAGCTTTTACAAGGTAAAGGTGAACATACCTCTACTAGATGTATCAAGTAAATGTTGAATAATGCATGATTTTTTAGGGAGTTTTTCGTAGGCAAGCAAAATTTGAAGGGTGATGAAAAGTTCAACATAAGGGAGAATGTATCAACCATGCTACAAAGGAAGATTCCACCCAAATGTGAAGATCTTGGTATATTCACTATCCCATGTAAGATAGGTAACGTGAGATATGAAGATTGCATTTTAGATTTAGGAACAACTATTAACATAATATCGCTTTTAATTTTTCAAGCTCTTAAATTGGGTATTTTGAAATAAACTCTTGTTATTCTTCAACTAACGAATCGTTCTGACACTTACCCTAAAGGGAAATTGAGGATGTCTTTTTGTAAGTTAATTAACTTATTTTTCTTGCGTATTTTTATATATTAGATGTGCAAGATGAAGAGTCCCTTGATCCATTGCCTATTCTATTGAGAGGACATTTATTAAGACATCTCGTACAAGAAATGTTGTCTATAGTGGAGAGTTGGCAATGGAGTTGAATGGAGAGGTTATAAGGTTCAACATTTTTTATGTTATATGATATCTTGCTGATTGTGAGCCATTTTCAAGAGTGGATATTACATACTCATCAACTCAATTGTGTCATTTTCCTATAAATCTTAAAGTTCCACTTGATGCTAGATGATGAGCATTAAAAAGGAGTTAAGCTAAAGAAATTAAATAAGCACTTGTTGGGAGGCATCCCAACCATTTCCTTAGTTTTTCTATTTTTCTACTTTCTATATAGGTTTTTAGTTGCTTTGCAATTAGGAGTTTTTACTTTCCTTTACTTGTTTTGTTTATAAGTGTGGAAGTAACCTGTAATCTTTTTCACTAAAGTCTGACATGGTATACACAATTCAAGGGAGTATTCCTATTCTTATTCTACCTACTATGCCTACTTTGCTTTTTTAACATTGGTATTCAATTTAAGTATGGGGGTGCGAAACTAAGAATCATTTTCATTACACTTGATGTTTTGTGAGAATTTAATTTCATTACACTTGATGTGTTATGAGTAAAAAGGAGATGATTTAAAACTATTTAATCTTAGAATGATCACATTTTTTAAAGTCAATTGTTAATTATGGTATTTGAATTCAATTGATGTCTTTAATATATGTTATTTCGTACTGTAGAATGAATTTTTTATGGTATCGTTTTTTCATTTTCCCACGGGAGATAAAATAGAAAATGAATTAGTACCTATACCTATGCCTAGATCTCATATAACAGGAAATTTTATTGATAAGACATTTTCAATTGTAGCCAATATCTTATTATGAAAAATTCTGACAATTTCGGGAGAAAAAGAAGCATTTACCTATTATAGAGATGGTGTGATTTGATTTTTGGTATTTCCCACTCTCAATTCTTAGAAGAAAGACACAATAGTCGGGATAGAAAGATTTGAAATAACTCTACACTCGATGAAGTTTGAAAATCAAAACAA
>JAOXYD010035429.1:0-13954 GCA_028565735.1 Pinacopodium congolense | reverse complement strand
AACAATTAAATAGAAAAAATTTACTTTTAGATAGTTGTTTTTGTATATAATGAAATTTGTACTTTAAGGCTTAATTAGCTTCCCTAAATGATGGATCTTGCTATACTTAACTAATATAATCATACTAATTTCCTACTTAACACACAAAATAAAAAAAATACAAATACAATCAATTGGTTTGATTATTGATTCAATTTTTTTTTGGGAAAATAGCTTGATTTAAAAATTGCAAGGACATGTCTAGCCGTTGTCAAATTTTCTCTTGATTGGCTTGTAGATCAATTAAAGACATGATACACTAACATTTGAAGAATTAAGTAAAATTACAGCTTATCTCCCTTTTAAAATAAAATATATATTTATGAAATTAAGTAGTTCTGTCAAACACAATCTTAACTTTGTCAATTGTTTATTAATTTTCTTGTTGAAATTTTAAAGGTAAGTTATTTTATATCAAATTAAAACAAAAAAGAAATATATATATATATATATATATAAAGATTTAATTATGAGTTAATTATAAATTTAAAAATCGATATAAACTAGCATATACTAATCGATTTATATCACCCTAAAACAAGTACAATTTAGAACCTCCATATCAATTATATCAAATCAAATCAATCAATTTGACGCAATACCAACATACTAAATCAAAATTTGAGTCATTTTATACATATTATAATTTTTAAAAACTAAAATATAAATAAGTGAAAATTTTACAAAGAACTTGTCAAGCAGTGTTTGAACTAGTACTTGAACTGGATGACCAGTCACCTAAGATTTTTAGCATAAAAGATCGTTAACTCTCTTAACTATATTATATTATGGGTTTTTTCTATTCGTTCATTAAGGCATTAACCCTATATTATGGGTTTTTTTTCATCCATTAATCTCATATGGATAAATATGAGTGTTGCCTAACTCCTCTTATTTATAGATGAACTTTATCCTTTTTTCCTTAATCAAATCTTATATTATTAAGAAATAAGGAAGACTTCGGTAATAATGAGCTCTCTCCTCTCAACCCTTCCTTTCCCTACTCTTCGCTTTTCCAGCTCTAGCTTCCCTAGTTTGCAATGGTCCTTGCTTCCTTTTTTCCTCCCTTTCTGCTATTTGGCATTGTCGTTGGATAGGAATGTTTGGGGATTTTACTGTAGTTGGGGTATTCTTGTCTTCTTTAATCAATCTTCCTTTTCTGCCTTTCTAGTTTAGGTCAATAACTCTCTGAACTATCTGATATGGTGCCTTGTTTTTCTTCTTTAACAAGATAACTATGTCAGATGCTCCACCTTCTTCTATTGATTTCCCCCTTGGCCTCAGCTTCCTCCTCCTAGAATCTCTCCAATTTGAGCTTACCTTATGCTGAGGGGAAAGAGTCTGTGCTAGGTGAACAACCTTTCTGCAAGAGTTGGAAACAAGGGATAGGGGATTCTTCTCAAAGCTCTTTGGCCTACTACCCTCCTATGGAGTTAGATGGTTGGTTGATTGCTTATCCAACTTTAGAAGTGTTGGAAGAGGGAGCCCAAGCTTGGAGTTCCATACTAGTTGGATTCTTCATGGGTAAGAGGCCTCCTTGCCTAATCTTGCACAGTTGGGCCTTTAAATACTGGAAACAAAAAGGATTAAGTAAAGTGCTGTTAAATAAAGAAGACTTGGTGTTTTTCAAGTTCAATACAAAATCAGGTGTTAGAAAAGTTCTTGAAGCAGGGCCCTGGCATGTCAACAATACCTTTTTATAATTATGGAAACCTAGTATCTTCTTAGATAAAATCAAATATGAGCAAATCCCAATCTAAGTTCATCTACAAAATGTACCTTTAGAATATTAGTTTATTAAGGGATTAAGCCACTTAGAAAGCCTTATTGGCAAACCCATTTATATGGATGAAACAACAGTTCATAAGAAATGGATAGGTTATGCTCGGTTGTTTATAAAACTCCTAATGCATATGGGCAAAGACAAAACTCTTTTTAAGGATTCCATTCACATGTCCTATCAATGGAAGCCTCCTATAAATTAGGAAAAATAGTGGAAACCTACAGGGAAAAGATTTACCATTGACTTTTATAATGAATTCATGGGTGGGAAAGAGAGGAAAAGTTCAAAAGTACAACCAGTCATAGCTCTCACTCAAGTTAATTAGGACACTGATACATCTCTAGTCATAGAAACAGTAGGGATATTGTTAGAGGGAACCCCAAAATCCAGTAATGGCGAAGAGACAAGGACACTTAGAAGGATAATTCAAGTTATTTGGGAGGTAGCAACTCCTCTACTTCCTCTGAACCTACAATCGGATATAGCTTAGAAGACTTTTATTTCCCCTAAGGCCACTCTTGAGGAACTTGTTGTGACACAGTAGCAATGTGAGTCTAGCAAAGTTTCCCTAAGCCTTAATATAGAGCAATTTAATGCTAGTGATAATTCCACCTTACAAAATAAAAACAATGAGTCAGTGATAATCATAAGGAGAGCAATTCAAGAAGAAATTTAATGTCCTCCACAGATTTCATGTCTACTAATTCTTGTGAAGTTGCCTTTGAAAAACAAAAGGAGGGTTTAGTAAAGCCTTCAATTGAAAATCTAGGAGGCGGAGGAAAAACAATAACTCTAACCATTCCCTTTCCCATTAATGATTCTAGGAGCTTGGAATGTGAGGGGTATTAATTCCCCAAAAAGACAACAATCCCTCAAGCACTATATTAGAATAAGTAAGCCTCTTCTTTTTGGTATTCTCGAAACCAAGATGCCTATTGAGGGAATCTACTCTCTTAAGTCTTTTGGGCAGTATTGGGATTTTGTTACTAATCACTCATCTCACCACTATGGAAAGGTCATTATGACATATGACAACACTAGGATTGACATTAAGGTGTTGAAAACCAGTATGCAGGTTGTCCATATAGAGGCCCAAATAAAGCTTACTCAAATCAAACTTATAGTGTTTTTCATCAATGCTTTTAACTTTGCCTTTCAACAGCACATGCTTTGGCAATAATTAAAGCTCTTGTATTGCTCAATTCAATGTCCTTGGTTGCTTGTGGGGGATTTCAATTATGTTTTATATAATTTAGAAGCAGAGGGAAACATTAATGATCCAAACACTTCTAAGAGTGATATGAGTGAGTGTTTAGAGAAGGTAGAACTCACTGATCTTCGATAGAGGGGTAATTTTTTGACCAGGAGAAATAGATAAAGTGCGAATGGCTTCATTCATAAGAAGTTGGCTAAAGCCTTATTAATGGAGGTTGATTAACCTAATTTCTATATAGCAATGCTCCTTTTGGGGTTCCTCTATTTTCATATCACTCCCCAATATTAGTGAAGATTTAGGCTAATAATTGTAAGTCTATTTATCCATTTAGATTCAAAAAAATTTAGACTAGTGTGGCAGGTTATCAGGAATCGGTATCTAAGGGCTTATCCCATGTAGTCTGAGGACATAAGCAATTTATTTGTATGTAGAAATTAGAAGCTATAAAAAGGGAACTTAAGCTCCTTAACCAATAGCTCTCCGCTCAGTCATAAGAAGCAGTTACAACAGTTAAAGAAGCTTTAATAAGGGCTCATCATACCTTATATGCTTCTCCTGGTGATTCTCATAATATCATTAAGGAAAAGGAAGCTCTAAGAGCCTATATAGAAGCCGTTTCTTAACATAATTCCATGTTAAAACAACGTCCTTGTATACAGTAGTTAAAAGAAGGGGATAGGAATAGAAACTTTTTTCACAAGACCATAATGGTAAGAAGGAATTCAAAACAAATCTTATCTCTCTCTAAGGCTAGTGGAACTCTATCTTGCACCCAAGAGACTCTTCAGGATGATATTTTTGCCTATGTTAAGACTAATCTTGGCTCCCGTGTTAATAGTATAACAAATGTCCCTCTACTCAAATTTTTTGTCATTCAAAGCATCTCAAAAGAAGATTCTCGTGTCTTATATAGGCCCTTTTCGACTGACCAGATCAAGAGGGAAATTTTCGTGATCCATCCTAATAAATCTCCTGGACCGAATGGGCTTAATATATACCGATAAGGATATAGGTGTTGGAGTGAAGCTCTACTCAGCTTCGTTTCACTTATGCTTCACTCCATTACGCTATAACACTTGCCCTTCTCAGATGTTTTCTCAGATTATTATTGGGGTATGACAAGATAGGTTGGGGTGTAGGAGCAACACCCCGTGGTATGGTATAGTATAGAAGCCATCAGGAGTTGTTCGTACATGTGTATGGACAATGTACTGACGCTGTACAGAGTGACGTGGTGAAATGGGCTAAAAAAAAGTGTCATATTATAATTATACTGAATGTTTATAGTTTTATACGAAAACCTAATGTACCATATTGCGTAAGTTGAATAATATGAATTAAAGTTATTTCACTCCTAGAGATGTAGGAAACACACGGTTTCTGAACCTCATTAAATTCTGTCTTCTTTATCTTTCTTTAATATCTTTTATTGTTTATTTCTCAACACTATTTTTTCAAAAGAGTTAGCATCTCATTAAGAATGTGATCATAGCAATAATCCAAGAATTTTTCAATATAGGTAACTTGTTGAAAACTATCAATAAGACATTTCTTTATCATCTCCTGTTGTAATATTTTCTATAAAGTGATTTCCAAACTCTTTGCTTAAAATTTGTCCTTAATTCTCTAATGAATGACTCCCAAAAAGCTTTCATTGAAAGCAGGGTAATTGGTGATAATATGCTTATTGTTGTGGAGCTTCTTAATGGATACAAGAGAATGAATGCTGCTAAAAACTGTCTTATAAAAATTGACTTTCACAAAGCTTATGATTTAGTAAGTTGGGACTTCTTCCAAGATACCTTGGAGGATTTTGATTTCCCTATATAGTTTCGAAATTAGGTGAACTAATGTATTGAATCTGTCTCATATAATGTCCTTATAAATGGAGACCCTACAACGCTTTTTCTTAGAGACAAATGTATAAGACAAGGGGACTCGATATCTCCTTATCTTTTTATCCTATGCATAGAGATTTTTCATAGGCTCCTTAAACACAATATACTGTAGGACAAAAATTATAAATTTCACAGCAAAAGTAAAAGGGTAACATTGTGGATTTAGGTTTCGCGGATGACCTTTTATTGTTCTCTCAAGCTCATAACAGCTCTATTAGCTTACTTGTGGAATCCCTTTAATCATTTAAATAGATTTTAAGATAAATCATTAATAGCAATAAAAGCTTTATGATAACCTCTGTCTTAGCTTAAGGAGAGGCTGCTTGGCTTTCCTAAGTTGTGGGATTCAGCATCAAGGAGCCTCCTTTCATGTATCTAGGATTACCAATAACAACCTACAAGTTTCAATTTAGGGATTGCAGTAATCTGATTGAAAAGGTTCACAGAAGATTATATAATTGGTGTAATAGGTCCCTCTCCTTTGTACGGAGACTGCAATTGATTAAATCAATTCTGAATTCTCTTCATATTTATTGGTCCTCTTTTTTTTCTTTTTCTTGGAGAAAGGACTAATCAAGCCTCTAGAAAAATTGATGAGAGAATTCCTATAGGCTGGAGGTCTAGAGAGAAGCTATAATGCTAAGGTCGAGTGGTATAAAGTATGCAGACCCATTAGAGTGGGAGGACTTGGAATTGTTCCTATTAGTCTCATAAACACAATCCTTATAAGGAAAAAATTATGGAGATTAATTAATAATATGGACCTATTATGGACTAGATGGATGCACAACTACCTACTGAAAGGGTATATGAGAAATAAAGCTCCTTAACTCAGGTTCCTACTTCTTTACTGAATTGCTGAAAATGAGAGGCATGCTCCAAGACCACATTAAGTATGTCATAGGCAATGGCAAACAGGCTTCTGTACTTTACAATAATGAGTGTAAACTAGGCCCTATTTGCTATTCTAGATTCCATCAGCTAGTAACCTCAAGGTTTTCCAAGCCTCGAAAGTTAAATAGTGGATACAAGAGCAGAGGTGGTCTATTGTTTAAAATAAGATCCAACTTTTTTTGCCTGATTACCCCCAACCAATACAAGAGAAGACTATTACATATGGCTTCGACATCTTATAGGGGCTTTCACAAACCAATCCTACAAGGAACTAGTTTCAGGAAGACAATCAAGGTTGAGCTGATGTAGGCCAATCTGGAATCAACACCTACAATAAAAGATGTCCTTCTTCCTCTAGTTAGTAGCCAAACAGAAACTAAACATTATAGATAGATTGAGTTTTTTACACATCCCTTCTATATGCTTCCTTTATAAGAACCAAGTTGAGACTCTAAATCACCTATTCTTTAACCGTATGTACTCTAAGTATGTATGGGATAAGATTCAACACCATGCCACTGGAATATCCTCTTTACAACCTATTTAGAGGTGCTTAGCTGGTTTGCAACTAATGGACTGCATAGTGAGGAAGCTAAAACAATCTATCTAATAACTTTTGGCTCGGTTACGTACAACTTATGAAAGGAAAGGAATCGTCAATGTTTTCAGGACTCAAAAACTCCTAAGGAATAAATAATTAATGACACTGTAATTTGGCTTAATGAACAAAGTATGGCATGGGCATAAAAAAGGCAAGGGAGTTCTCAACCCAGAGTCACCTCGGGATTGAGATCTCATCCTTTTGGATTGACACCTACGGCTAGGATTCTTATCAACCCTAATACATCAATTATTTTACTTAATAATCTTCATTTAATCCCTATATCATGAAGTTTAATAAGAACTACATACGTATATTCTTAACCTATGCCAGAGAATTGAATCATACTTGGTAGGATGACGAAAAGGGATATTGGCCTTGGATCGTTGATGAAGCCATCTTGATGGAGTATTTTCCTTCCAAGGGCCTACAAAACTTTCCGTTAATACCCCATAGGCAATCACCAGGTTCAAACTGTATGGAGACCGACTTACCATTTATTGAGTATCTGTAAAAGGACGCAATCCTCTGTGCTGGTGAAGTTAAGTTCTCTAATCTCAGATCCCCATCGATTTTTCCCATCGTAAGTAGGGATGTCAAAAATGGACTTGACCTGATAACCCGACCTGTCTGCCCTAGATCATACCCGACCTGATTCGATTTAACAAAAAAAGTCAACGGAGCGAATCTAACTTGCACCCGACCTAACCTGAACCTGAACTCGATTTTATATAAACTCGAGATGACCCGAACTTGATTCCACCCGACCCTAATAGACCCAAACCCAAATGCATCCGAACTCGAATTGACCCGAACCCATTTTCACTCGAGCCCGAATTAACCTGATTTATTAACCCGAATTAACCTGACCTAACCTTAATTGGTATCTTGAACTTATTTGCATCTTGATGTTATTATTGGTTTTTGGGAGTATCACTTTTAGAAGAGAAAAGTGTTGTGCTTTTAGTACTTGTTGATGATGCGTTGTGTTCTCTATTTTATTTTAGGTTATATTAATAATTGGTATTATAGTGGTTGTTTTGATGAATTGATAGTATCATTCATTGTCGTGCATTGTCTTTATTATAATTGGTATCAACATGTCGTTTTTTTTTTACAACCTATGATGTTTGTAAATAAGTTGTATCCCACTTTGAAAAATGTTTTTCAAACGAAAAGAATAATTGGTATCAAGTTTTTATTTTCTAACAATTAGTATCAAGTTTTTGTCCTCTAGCATTTTGTATCATGTTTTTTAACAATTAGTATAGACAAGTCTTCTTTTCAGTATATTTGGTTTCAAATGTGTGATTTTTTAGTTTAATCATTTTTTCAATAACAATTAGTATCTATGTTAATAACTATTTGATTGTATAATTTTTAAATAAGATTTGGTTATTTTTGTCCTTCTTTTGAATACATATGATATTATATTTTGAAAAATATCTTGGTATGTTTTATTAAGGGGGAAGCATTGAGTTGAACATACGTTTAGGAGAGGACTAGTGTATCCTGTTTGTATGCTATGTGATTATTGGTATCAAATCTTTATAAAAAGGGGAGAATGATAGATGTTATATGCATTTTTTTACTCGTTTGATATTCGTATTTAAGTTTTACATCTTTTTATAATTGGTTGTATACTTTTGATGATTACAAAAAGGGGGAGAATGATAGAAGCGATATTAAAAAGAAGACGTAAGGTTTGTGATATTTGCATGTTTGAGTGGTTTGATTTATGTGTTGCATGCTTCTAATATCACATGGTTTTGTCATCATAAAAAATGTGGAGATTGTTGAACCAATGGTTGGTTCCACCTTTGTTTTGATGATGGCAAAGTGTTTCTACTAATATGTTTGTAGAGCTTGTTGTGTTTTTTAGTATTTGGAGTGTATGTGATGAATAAGTAATTAAGTTGGTAATTCAATAAAATTGCTAATTCATGGAATAATGTTTTTAGATAAATATTATGTAAATTGAAGTTGTATGAATTGATTAAGTATGTAGATAAAGTGAATGAAATTGTTTAGATTATTGTATTAAGGAAATTTGGTAAACTAGATGAATTAATTATGTTAAGTTTGTATAATTGTGTAAAATGTGTTAAGATTTGATTAGTATTGTTTGTTTGTATTAAAATATGTTGAATTGGGGTTAATAAATAATGGAATTGTTTTTTCATAGATTAATTCATATATGTACAAATTTTGGAAGTTAGATTATAGAACAAACTCAGTTGAGCTCTAAAATTGGCTCAACTGACTTGGGAAAGCAAGTAAGTATACGTCTAGTACTACAAATGCTATGAAATTTTAAAAGATGTTAGAACAATGTGTCAAGAAGCTACCCATCAAATTTCATGGGAATTGGATGAATAATAAAGAAGATATAATGAAAACATTTTGTGGTTTTACAATCTGTCAACACGGGTCGATCAACCGAATGACCATAGGTCAACCGAATATGATGGGTCATTTGGTTGACTGAACATGAAAAATACGTAATAGTAACTTTGCAACAGGTAGATTTTGCAACAGATACAACATTAAATGATATGAATATTGGTGCAATGGCTATGAAGCATGGTAAAGAGTATAAATAGATGTGTTTTGTGTTATTTATATATCCAAGAAGTATAGAAAGTGGTTATACATTATTATTGGGTGTTCTTGAGTATATATGAACTTTTGGTGAAGTTGTAGTTGGGTATTTTATGAGAATATCATTGTAAGGACTATTCTTAAGCCTTGAAAAAGAAGAGTGACAAGTTATTCCTTAGCCTTAAAAGGGAAGGTTGTGAGGTTATTCCTTAACCTTAAAAAAGGGAGTGAAAGGTTATTCTTAAGCCTTGAAAAAGGATTGTATTGTGTACTTTGTACTCTTAATTGATTGTAATAAGAACAAAAATCTCAACAGTAATGTTAGGGATTGAATGTAAAGTAAGTGGACTACTCCAAACCAGAATAAATCGGTTGTATCTCTTCTTCTTTTTCTCTTTTATTTTTGTGTATTTATATTACATTGTTTTATTTATCATTTAATTCAACGAATTAAGAATTTTTTAGCTTCTGCTTTTAATTAATATTGTGAAAGATTTAGGTTTAATAATATAGAAGAAAATTTTAAGAGCCTAATTCACCCCACTCTTAGGTGCCATATAGGGCTAACAATTGGTATTAGAGTGTAGGTCTCACATTGGATTAATTCTAATGAATTAGAGAGCAAAGATAGATGGTACTTAGTTTAGATGCACATCCTTTTTTTAATGGAAACAACTTTAGAGATTGGAAAATTAGAATGAAAAATCACTTTTTAAACTTAGGTGAAGATTATTGGAAAATCATATAAAATAGTCCTTATATACCTTTAAAGCCTATAGAAAATCTAACATTCAAGGAAGTATTAGAATTAGATGAAATCGAAAGAAATATCATTTCATTTAATTATAAAGTTTTGAATGTTTTGTATTATGCCTTGAGTATGGAGATATTTGAAAAAGTTTTATGGTGTGAAAATGCTCAAGAAGTATGGCGTGTAGTAGAGAAAATATATCAATACAAGGAAGAGGCAAGCGAACACGAAGACTTAGCCTTCCTATACTTCATGGATGATGAGGTACGTACTTCCACAGCATCTTATAATGATGTATCATGTTCTAAATCCTATGATAATTATGATGAATGTGATGTAGAATATACTTATAAAGAAATATTAGAGCATATAGAAGAATTAACTAGGAGGAAAAAGAAATTACATAATAGGTATTATTAAATCTCAACATTGCTTGATGGTTGTAAATTAGAAAAAGAAACACTTAGGAAATAAGTTGAATCAAAGAATGATATCGAATATAAGATGAAATAATTGATAGAAGAAATAGTTTGTTGAAGAAATAATTGGAATCAAAATGTAATGTTGCTCATGATAATTTGGCAAAAGAAAATACATCTCTTAGATTAAACATAAATACCCTTAAGGATTCACTTGCTAAATTTACAAAAGGGAATGAAAAATTGTAAAACATGATGAATGGTTAAAAGGTCGTAAATGATAGACATGGTTTGTGTTGTAATAGCGACAATGGATCTTCTTCAAGTATAACCAAATTTATTAAAGGTAAGAACTTAGAAGAAGAAAAACCTAGGCCATCCATTAAAAATGTTTCTAGGCGTTCATCATCTAGCTCCTATCATAGAAAGAATCATCATGCATTTTCGTATACATCAAGACCATCATATAAAAAGAATGTGAATGTACATGTGTCTAAAAATAAACAGAATTTCTTCGTTAATGCACATCATCAAAATGATGCATGTAAGCCTTTTACGTCATATTCTTCTAAAAATGTTTAATACTAATCATATGCCTTTAAATATCTCTCATGCATATTCTAGATAAGATTTTCATCAAAGAAAAACATTTACATCTAGACATGCATATAGGAACAATTTAAGACCTCATTATCATGATACATTTAGAAGTTTTAATGGATATAGACCAAGGTATGTTCACATGAATGCATATACACCCTTAACTTGTCATTATTATGATCGTTTTGGATATGTTCAATAATTCTGTTATGATTGTTTCAATGTGAATGTGTTTGTCAAATGGATAAGAAAGATACAAAACTAACCAACAAAGACCCAACATGATACGGGTACTAAAAGTTTGTCAAATTTATTTTGTAGGTATTAAAGGGTATCTCCAAGAGAATAAAAGAAAAATAAGAATCACCAACATTATTGAACCAAGGATGTAAAGACTACAAGTATAAAAGGTTGGTGATAAATTATTAAAAGGGGAGGTACACCTTAAACCTATATTTATCTACTTAATTAAGCATTACGTAATGTTTTGATTAACTATAATTTTGATTAAAATTTGGATAATTGAACTTGCTTGAATATGTGTTACTTGATATCTTGAATGGTTGTTGGTTTGATTACTAGACAGTTTGATTGTTAATTAAGAATAAAATGTCCTTGAATCTTCTCCTTTGGTGTTCGACAATGTGTATGTTTAGTCAACCGAATGATGCATATCGGCTGACCTACCTACTATCGGTCACCAATAAGCCCAGTTTAGTTAACCGATAGTCTACTAAGTTGCATTCTTAATTTATATTTTTCACTGCTTTCATCTTGGTTGCTCTCTTTATCTAATTTGTGAGTGTTCTTCCATAAGAATAATTTTTTTCTTAATCCTGTATGATATTTACGTTTAGATGTTTAAATTTGATCAAGATTATTTTTGATATACTTTATCGTATTGATTTTGTTGGATTGAAATATTCTTAAGTCCTATCATGTTAAAAATCATAGACGAGGTAAGAAAACTCAAGGGAGTATAAAAAATATGCATTCTAGAGAGAGGTGGCGTGAATGAAGGCAAAGAGTGGAGAAGAAGAGCTAAAATTGCATAAATCTAGAAGTTTTCATGGAAAAGTCAAGAGAACTTACAAAGATTTGAGTGACACTTGATGAAAAATGAGCAAGCAACCTTAAAAATGGAAGGGGTGGGCAACTTAGTGAGAGAGAGTAGTGCAAGAAGGAAAAAAGTGAAAAATTGGGGACTTTTAAGGTTTTGAGAGAGGAGGAGGCGAGTATTTAAGACTCGCCTGTCACAATTATGTATAAGCACGATCGTGACCACCAAGGTGACAACAAGAGTTCTTAAGCATGAAGGTATCAGAGAAATCTTCCTATTTGTCCCTATTTTGCATAATTTGATCTCCCATTTGGTTCCATCTCACTCTAAATCTTCAAACTCAAGATTTAACATAAAAATAAACCTAAAAACATCAATCAAACTCAAGAGGATATCAATTAAAAAAAAAGAAAAGATGAGACTAAAATAAGAAATAGCTTAAAAACTATAAATCAAAATATTGAATAACCTAAGAACTAACCATAACATGCTCTGTTTAATGTTATGAGCTTGACAAACTTCAATTCAATCATGAAAGAGTAAAGGAAAGGAGAGAATCTACTTCCCTTTCATGTGATAGAGATCCTTTAAGGTACAGCTTGCATTGATTCCTATTGACCTTGAAGGTTTCACCCTTGTTGTTCTCCAATTCCATTGTTGTATGATCAAACATTTAAACGACCTTAAAGGGCCAGTCCATCTTAACTTGAGCCTTCTAAGAAATAACCGAAGTCTTGAGTTAAATAAAAACAAGAGGTCCCCACTCTTGAACACCTTCTTTTTAATGTGTGTATCATGCCATTTCTTCACCTTTTCTTTGTTGAACCAAGGGAGGTTCCAATCTTGGTTTTGATGATAAAAAACATGCTTAATCCCTAATGGTTTGAGTTTATGACGTTAATCTTAAAGATAGGTATGTTTAAAGAAAAATCCATTATGGAAAGCTTGGAGTTTGATGGTCAAATTTGAAGATAATGGAAATTCAACTAAATTAGAAGTTTCAAGACCTTAGATAGGTTGTTTCAAATATGTTTGTAAGTTTTACTTTATATTCAATTGACATAAGGGCTTAAGTTTGATCATGCATTACATTTTAAATGTCAAAAGTGCATATTATCTCAATTTATAGGCCAAATCTTGTGTTTGAATTGTTTGAAGATATTTAAGCATTCATATAGGCTCAATACATGATTTCAAAAATGTTTGAAGTCTTAATTATCATTAGAAACTTGTTTGGAGTCAATTTTACAGCATATTCCGTGTTTTCTGGACATATAACAGCAGGCTGATCATCACTCAATGACATCCTGTTGAGTGTCGTTGTAACCCTATCTCCAGAAGCTATCAACGGCGGGCTATTCTTAGAACAACGGCACCGTTGATCAACCTAGAGGGTGCCGTTATAGAGTTAGACTCTAACGGCTAGTTTCCCCTTTCGGGTCCTATACTTTTTGTCCTCTTTATAACATCTTAAAACCCCTCCTAAACCCTCCTTAAGCCTTTAGACACTATATATACTCCTTAGAAATGAATTGTGATATTCTAGACACTCCAAAAACAGATCAAACCTTCTGAATTTCTCAAAAGTCTCAAGCTGCTCATATTTTTGCTGCACTTATTTTCATTCGATCTTCTGCTGTCAAATCGTGTTTTTGAGTGTATAAATTTGTGTTTAATACCTTTCTTTAGTGTTTAAGAGTTTATTTGATCCATCTTTTACATTTTAGAAAGATTATTTCAATAGATTAAAGCTAGAACTCATTCATATATCAAAACTATCTCTATTAAGACTGTTCTATCTTGAATCTCGATTTCAGGTGATCATACCTGTTTTTAAAATTGTGTTTTTGGAGTTTTTATATTGCTTAAGGTCTCTAGTTTATGCTTGAACTTTATTTCAAAATTTTTAGGCCTATTTAAGCTATCATTGAGCTAGAACATTCATATACTTCAAGATAGCTTCTGTTTTCACTGTTTTGAGTTTGAATCCAATTTCAACTTGCTTAATCTATTTCTTTATGTTTGCTTTATTTTTTAGTTGTTTTGATATTTAACTGTTTCCCTTTTTTATGTCTTTTTGTTTACGTGACTT
>JAOXYD010035398.1:0-13955 GCA_028565735.1 Pinacopodium congolense | reverse complement strand
TCTGGAAATACTAAACGAAAGTATAGAGATGTTGATCCCTATACATTTAAGTTGGTGCTTGAACCAAGGGGCCTCTGGTTTAAAGGACATCCAAGCATTACCTCTTAGCAATTACAAGCTGAAGTAAAAAAAGAAGAAGAAGATCTGCATTCTAACATATTCATTAAAGATCATAAGTTCAATCATCTCAATCTTATGCACTTGATGAAAGCAATGTGAAAAAAAAATATATAATTATGTTAAAATATGGTACATTTCCAGTCTTTTTTTTAAACCAGTGGATGAAAATAATTATGCTACATTTCTAGTCCTCGATCTTTGGTTGTTTGACAATGCTTTGGCAGGCGAATTATAAATTTGCTCTTTTAGAGGTGTCTTTGTTTTTTGATTTGATGTTGCCAATTCGTTGAAGGCGTCCAAAGCATTGATTTGGAGGCCCCCAATTTCCTTTTATTTTGGCAGGCGAACTTATAAACATGTTGAACATGCTGATTTAGTTCATTTTTCTATTTGGTTTTTTTAATTACCACTTTATGCGGTTGGTTGCTATTTCTCATGCCATTGGTTACTTGCTACTTCTATTTTGATTATATAACACAGCTATGGAAAATTACTAGCACAAATGCAATTGAGATTAACCAAACAATAATAAAACACAATAGTGTCCAGATGCATGATCTCTTAGTAAAAATCAGTAAGAATAGCATGATCTCTTAGAGGCATTAGCATTCAGGAGGAAAAAAAAAGACATAGATGAGCAATTGGTACATTTTTAACAGTTTTATGTTACCATATAAAATATAAGACTAAACATTTTAGCTGAAGAATACTTCTTTAGAGATAAGTCCACAACAACAAAAATGGCTATAAAACAAAAGTTGGTTTGTTGAATTAATTTTTTGAATATATGCTGCATTTTTCTAGCTTTTTTAGTTGAATTAATCTTTTGAATGTGTGCTCCATTTTTCCAGCTTTTTCAAATAAGTCCACAACAACATAAATGGCTATACTACAGAAGTTGGTTTGTTAAAAGGACATTTAAGGATTTGGACCACTTGTTTCTAGCTACAAGCTGTAAAAACGTTCTGGAGCACTTATTTATAAAAGTTCCAAAAATTTTGCATAAACAATTGCATTTCCTATGTTTCCATTTGCATGTAGGCCACTTGTTACCAATGAACATTTGATACATATATTTTTGTGTTTATCAATAAACACAAAATCTTAGCCTTATACATATGTTCACTGGCCAATAATTCACGATATTAATCCAGTTCTTAAATAAGAAGACACATGCAGATGGAACAATTGGAATCTTCAATTTGGATTGAATTTTCTTTAAAATAAAAAAATTCATTAAGTTCCTACATAGTGTTGACTTTAGAGATTAAATTTGCATCCTATTCTACTGTGGAACAAATTCGAAACTACTCTAGTGCCAACTCGTGCAACCATAATATCATGCTATAAAGATTGATGTAAGGAATATGAAAAACTAAAAAACCAGTTCATAAAAGGCATAAAGAAGAAGAAAGACACAGATAAACAACACTAAAGGTACCAAAATCACCAGAGGAGCAACAATAGCAAAAGTATAGAGATTGCCATAAGTCAAAGTTCCTAACTTTATCTACACTAAATCCATAAGGGCCATATGCATAGCTATAATCACATAATGAAGATATAAAATAAGGAATAAGCAGCACATAAATTTATATGTAAGTTAATGATCTCCAACTTAACATTTCATCTATAAGAGAAGTACAATAATAGTCATCAAAGTCACTGCAACTGTCAATGTATTTCCTATTACATATGTCCTTATTCACGTATGGAAAAGCTTAATATTATAGCCATCAACAACATAATAATTCATATTACCATACATATTAACATAATCTTCATCTCTTTTTTCTTTCTCTAATATAATGTTGTTAGCCTTCAACATCTTGTTTTCATCTTCAATGTTGGTGTTTAAGCACTCCATACTAATATTTTTGTAAGTTTCAACCTTCCTCTTCAATGTAGCTATTTCTAACCTTAGCTTATTTATCACTTGAACGAACCTTGGAATAAAATCCTCATCATACCATAAGAAAAACCCACATTTCTTAGCCTAAAAAAAACATTTAGTTCAACAAGTCCATAATATACACAACATTATGATATTTTCAATGTAATATAAACTTACTCACTGGATAACTCGCACACCCATAAAACCTCTTTCTTGGATATGTTCACTTGTTGAAGCTTTTTGTCCACAATAACAATAAACGTTGTAAGCTTCTGAGTTTAACAATCTAGCAGTTGATGATGATGACTCCATGAAAAACTTCTTCCTATGTATAATGAGCAGTACATCTCATGAACATACTTTACTCTATTGAAGCATTTAAATGTTTAATAATGCAACATAATTTAACTACACATATCATGAAACATACTTCACTCTTCAGATGACAAATAGAGTAGCCTTTCAAACGAAGGGCAACTTAAATTAGTGATTACAAAAAATTCAAGAAAATCGACAATGCTGTGTTATTTACACCAACATTAGAGACAAAGTAAACATTGCAAAGTTTCCCTTCTAAGCCTACATTTGTAGTCATGTAATTGAAAATTCCAAAAAAGAAGAGTAGTTGTTTAAACACTAAAATGAATAAAGTATTTAAGTCTTATACAAAACAAATAATCTGATATATGGAACAGGAAATGGAAAGAATATCTGAGGAATGCCCTAGCTAGTGTCTAGTAGCCCCAAAATGTCTCCAAACATCAAAACCCAAAGTAGAATTCAAATTTATGATACAACGTTAAACATATTACCATAGGTTAGAAATGGGTGAGATGAGAAGCATCGGAGGAAGTTGGAGCTGAAGCTGAGCATTAAATCAAATTTAGCACACCAAAATTAAACACCAATTATGAGGATTGCATCTTCAACTACCAAAAAAAGGAGAGTAAAAATTTTAGGGAATAGTAACAAATAACAAACCGACAGTTGGTAGTTGTACCTACTATAGTGCTGGCGAAGGACTTGCAAAATCAAAATAGCAGTGAGTAGTGATCACCGACCACCCACTAGCGATAAAAGTGCCACATATAGAAGAAAATGGATCTATGAGCACCAACATATTTGCGTCGTTTTTGCTTTAGGAGAAGGGGGGGACATAAAACACAGGGAGATAAACCCTTCCAAAACATGGCATTGCTTTTGATTTAGGAGAAGGGGCCATTATGGGGCCCCACTGCTAGCTAAGTGACATATTGGCAGTGGGGCCATGTGAAATTTTTTTAAAAAAATTATAGACAGGGACCAGATAATGGAAGTTACTGTAGGGGTTTGTTTTGAACGTCTGTCAAACCTTATGGTTCTTTGTGGATGTTTTGGAAATATTGAGATTTACCCTAAACACATTGAAACGTTATGGTTTGACCCAACTTCATTTGTAGACCCTAGGGTCTAAATGGCCTTTTGCCTTTTCATTTTCATCCAAGAGGCACTTCAACAATGGCATCTTCTACAAACTAATAACCTTTTTAACAACGCATTCCTTTATGTCTTTTTTATCTTTAAAGCTATTGTTAACATTGTTGATCATTATTAATATATTAAACAAAAATTAATGCACTTAATTTCATAAAAATGGTATAAATCTTTCGTTACATGGCATTCAAGTAGTTGGCATATGTGTTTTTGGTAATTGCCTCCTTTCATAGTTTTGTATATCTTTTAGCAGTTGTGATCCATGGTAGATTGACTGTTAACCTACAATCATATCTCATCCTGGCTTTCTTTTATTGTTGGAATATCTTATTAAAATTGTCTTGTTTCTTAATTTGAAAGAATATTGGTGGACAGTAAGGAATGATATTCATTATAATGTAAGGTGATTTTTAATAATATAGTAATATTTTTATATCATTTGTATTACTATTTTCTAATAATATATAAGGTATAATTTATGTAGAGCTGTTATGCGAACCATAAGAATGGATTTTTAAAACTCAATCACCAAAGGATTTTTTTTTGGATGGCTTGACTTAAATTAGACTTATTTGAACTTAATGAGTTGACGCCTCACATGAATACAAATTAAGAAATACACATTGCCTCCTAATGGTCGCCTTACAACATCATTATACAATCCATACAAGTGATGTATGAATTATGTTGTAGTGATGTAGGGACCTCGTCTATAGAGATTGTATAAATTGTATAATGACGTTGGAGGGGGCCATAAGTAGAGTTATGTAGTTGGTCTCGAAAGAAAATTAAAGTAGGATTGATGCCACACACTAACTTATCAATGATTAGTGTGATAAGTCATATTAGAATGCGACAAAAACAATCGTTCTTAATAAGTTCAGTCTAGATCAAAATCATGGAAGGAGAAATCTCTCAAAATTCCTTATTATTCCACACTAATTTCCCTTCACATTGCTTTGGGTTTATTTTATTTTATCACCCTTAGTTACATAAAATTAGACCCAGTAATATCAGTTAAAGCTCAACTGATTAGTTTCAATCTAATTATGAAAATCTAATAATTATTATAGCAAAAATAGGCCAAAATAATGTTAATAGCCAAATAATGTAAAACACAAGTCCTAAATAAATTAAACTATCTATAATGTATTAGCCTAATATCTCTTTTACATCAACCCTTATATATAAAATAAATCCATCGTATGCGGATTGCGTATCTAATTCACGTGCTTTGGCCAAAACCTTTTGTTGCATCCTAACTTGTGCAATCAATGGTCTAGGTGTGGTTTGCATGGCTTTATCTTTAGAGCACATAATTGTACTAGTTTTTATACTCAATGGATCAATAGATATCTTAGTTTTCATTGATATTCCAAACTAGTTCTCATCATTTCCCCTCTCCTTAAAAGAATTGTTCTTCAAATCATCACAGAAATAAGATACCTAAATAAACTTCTTAAAGATCTTAACTTGCTTTATTGCTCTATCCTCAACTTTGTTCTCAAGTCCATTCTTTTTACTCTATACTTTAATCAAATGATCCTTCAATGAACTTATTTTTCAAACCCTTCATTATAGAGCAAACCATTACTAACAATTATATTTTGTTTTCATTAAAACTAAAATTAGAACCATATTTAAAAAAAATCAAAATTGGAACCTCCCTTAGGTCAACAATCTTTTCTTTTTTGTTAATGACAAAATATACCAAATTAAATGCTCAATACTATCCTTAGATCCAAATAAGACATATTTTCATTTCACTCCTTATAAATTTATTTATTAATGTATCATAAATAAATAAAACATGAAGAGGATTTAAAAAACATATCATGCATAAAAGTACCATTTATATATCATAAACATAATTACAATCACATCTCCTCTTACATAAAAACTCCAATATAACTAAATCTCTTCCATTTTAGCATTTTCAAACATTTATTAGAGAATTAAAAGATATCAAATACCAATTCTAAAAAAAAACCAATTGTTATGAAAGAATTCACATAAATGTTAAAAAGCATATATAAATTCACAATATTTTAAAAGAGATATACTATCAATTATGCCTAATTTTCTCATAATCCTGTAAATCTTCATTCATTGGTTTAGTGAAAATATCAACCAATTGTTGTGTTGTCTTAATAACTTCCAATTCAATATCATAATTTTGTACATAATCCCCAATGTAATAATATCTTATTTACATATACTCGATCCTAGAATTTTGAATTAGGTTTTTTATTAAACGTATGGAACTAGTATTATCAGACCTAATGAGGATCTTAGTAAGCTCCCTGCTATAATCTTTAAGTTATTACCTAAGTTAAAGTATTTGTATACAACAACTAGCAGCCGCTACATATTCTACTTTTATAATTGACAATGTTACTGAATTTTACTTCTTTACTACACTATGAAACTAATACATTGCCTAGAAATTGATTAGTGCTAGGTGTATGTTTTTTTTAGTAACCTACCAATGTAATCCACATTATAATAGCCAATTAATTCTATTTATACATGTCTTGGACACCAAAGTCATACTGACATGGTTCCACAACAATACCTAAATATATGCTTAATCACTAAAAGATGTGATTTCCTATAATTAGATTGAAATCTAGCATATAAAGATACACTCTTAACATCTATAGGTTTACCTTTTTCATCTTTGTTTAACTTTTTAGCGATACTTATAGGTGTTTCCAAAGGCTTTGCTTGGTCTATTTTAAAGCATTTCAATGGTTCCTTGATGTACTTTACTTGATTAATAAGGATCCTATCTTTCATTTGCTTGATTTGTAAGCTAAAGAAGAAGTTGAGCTCTCCCATCGTGCTCATTTAAAATTCTCTACTTTTACACATAGAAAATTCCTTGCTTAGACTTTCATTAGTAGCATAAAAAATGATATTATCAACATAAATATAAACAATTAAGATATTATTATGCCTTTTCATGAAGATAGTGATATTTACCTTACCTTTAGTAAACCCGTTTTCTAAAAAAAATGCACCCAATCTTTTATACTAGATTTATGAGCTTGCTTTAAACTTTATAAAACTTTTGAAAGTTTTTAAATGTAATTAGATGCATTATGATTTTCAAAACTAGGAGGTTCGTCAACATAATTTTGTTCTTGAATGAAATCATTTAGAAAAGCACTTTTCACATATAGTTGAAAAATTTTAAAACCTATATAAGATGAAAATGTAAATAAAATCCTAATAGCTTCTAATCTAGCTACAAGAGTAAAGGTTTTCTTATGATCTATTACCTTCTTTTTGGTTATAACCTTTTGCTACTAACCTAACTTTATTTCTCACAATATTCTCTAACTCATCAAACTTGCTCCTAAACAGCCCTTAATACCTATAATTTGATGGCATTTAGGCTTGGCTACTAGAGTCTAAACCTTATTCCTCTAAAATTTATTCAAATATTCATTCATAGCAAGAATCTAACTTTCATCACCAAGTGCTTCTCCTATGTTCTTAGGTTCTGTCTGAGAAATGAATGCAATATGAGTTATATCTATAAGAAAAGATCTAATAATTACATCTTTTTTTACATCACCTATAATTTAGTTTAAAGGATGGTCGTTCTTGTATTTCCTCAACCTTCTTGTCAACCTTACTTGATTCAACAATATGATCATTGGTGTAAGTGAAGTATCTTAAGGCTTTTTAAAAATTTATTTTTGTTTTCTGTTTCTATTTTTTAAAACATAAAAACCCATAAAACTAGCATGAGAACCTAAAACATAGCACAAAAATATAGTTAAGAAACTGAAAAAAACACACAAAATCAAAAATAAAAAATAGAAATAGAAAGCTAAATCAAATGATCCTTTAGTGATTTTTTTTTGTCTTCTTCTATACCTAATTTCTCCAAATCCTTTAACAAACCTATATCAGCATCTCCAAAGCTTTTCTTTATCAAGTGGGTTAATTTTATCAAAACTAATATGCATTGACTCTTTAATAAGTAGACTTCTCTTATTGAACACTTTATATGTAGTAAAAGAATATCTAACAAAAATTCCTTCATTTGTTTTTTAATCAAGCTTTCCTAGGTTATGCTTAGTGTTTAAAATATAACACTTACTCCTAAAAACTTTGAAATAGTTAATCTTTGCCTTCTTTCAATAATAAAAATTATAGGGGACTTTATCCATTGTTAGCTTTATATAGACTTTAATGGGTATATGGAATGCACATGTACTGGATTCCACCTAAAAATACGTATGAAGATCATATTCACTAATTAAAATTCTAACTATCTGTTGAATGTTTTATTTTTCTCTCAAAAAATTTATTTTATTTGGTAATCTTAGGTATAGAGAAGTTATAAAAAAAATTCTATTTTCATGACAAAAAATTTCAAATAATTTATTCTCAAATTCTTTGTCATGATTAGTACTAATTAATGCAAATGTAAAACCTTTGTCAATTTATTCCCTTTTAGAGAATTTAATAAAAAACCTAAAATACTCATTTTTACTAAAGAGTAATAAATCCCATACTATAATCATCTATAATGACAAATGTATATGATTTTTTTTACCTAAACTAACAACTATAATATGACCAAATAAATCTATATGTAATTGTTTAAAGGTCTAGTAGATGTTACCAATTTCTTACTCTTGAAGGAACTCTTGGTTTATTTCCCTATTTGGCAAGCCAAACAAACCTATTTCTTTATGAACTTGACCTTTGATAGTCCATTTACAAGTTGTTTATTGTTAAGGTTGTAAATCCAACTAAAAGACCTTAAAGGAACACTTATTGGGAGGCAAACCAATCTATAAATTAGTTTCTTTTTATTTTGTCTTTTTAGTTGGCTAATTTCTTTAATTTTATCCTTCTAGTAAGCATATTTGAGCAATATAGGGTACAATCATGTTCTTTTGTATGGTCCATTAATTAGGAGGAAATTACTGGTAATTTAGAGAGTTGAAAGCATGGAAAAAAAACATTTAACAAAATATCAATAGTGCCATTATCTTAGATGATACCACTGTTGTAACTCGAATAAAAGCATTAACAATACTCTTCAATGGCAATTATACTTCATGTAGACCATTGTTAAACCCCTTGTCTTGGGCATAGACGATGCCATTTTGGATGTAACCCTAATCTTTTATCTTCTTTTCCTCTTTATCAGTCATATAGACTTAGGGCCTAGCAGTTAAGGCATGTTTGAGATTATATATTCTATTTTTGCTCATTTTGCTATATTTTTGTATATTATGTTCTAAAGTATATTTCTTTTGTTGTTTTTCAATCAACTACAAATACTCTCCCACAAATTCCAAAAGGAAAAAAATATGGCTTATTTAATTCAAGAAAGTATTCTTATTCCCATATCTCTCATATTATGCTTATTCTGATTTTTAAACGTTAGGGTAAATGTTCATCTTAAGTATTGGAGAGGAAACTATGATTCAATTCTTATTACATTTAGGTAGTGTTTGGAACAAATTAATTTCACAAATTACAAAATTGCTTATAGGGATAAAAGCAATTACTGATTCAATGACACCGAAGACTTTCACAGCTACTATCACTATACGAATAGGTATTTATCCTAATGCCCAAACATATCTCCAGGATAAACAAAGAGAACATGTGGAAGTCATTTGCAATTCCATATTTTTAAGTTCAGAATACAAAAAATTATTCACTTCAATTTTTTTATTTACGTTATATGGAATTCAACATAACTAATCTAACTTTCATAAAAATAGTTGGTATTTCTAAATGAATTTTACATATTTAATAGGAACATTTTTATCTTTTAAAATTACCCTAAAACAGTCCCAACATTACTAGGCTTTTTTATGTTCTTTTTAATATACTAGTATATTATATTATTATTATATCATATTTTCAAGATATAAGAATATATTGATCTTTTTGGTGTGTGTTTTAAGCTTAAGTTTTGTCATTTTCTACTTTTATGTGATAATGATATTAAACTCGCTTGGCTTAAGAAGAAGATGGGGGCATGATTTAGTAGATGCTTAGTTTATTAACTTGGTTATATCATCAAACATCTTTTTAAACATAAGAACTAGATAATTTTGTTTCATGCAGTTATGTCATGTCATATAACTTTCTATCAATGTAGATGTTGTTAACTTGATATATATTGTGGACAAATTTCTTTTTGGATAAGGTTTTGTAAATATTGATAATTTGTATCAATGTGGATGATATTAGTAGTTTTATATTGATCACATCTTCTTACAAGCAAGTTTATAAATAGAAATATGAGATGATGTGAATTTCTGCAAGTTTTTTATTAATGTTTTGGTTAGTGTTTTTTTAAATTTTAGTTCAACTTAAATATTTTTTAATTATCTTCAAAATAGGTTGAATGGATCAACAAATTTCAGATGTGTTTACTTTGAATTTGATTATACTACTAGTTGATTGAATTTTTTTCCCTTTTGGCTAGGCAAATCTGTTTGTAACTTTCATACATACTTAACATTGGTAGTTTTTTTTATAAGTCGATTTTCTCTTTGAAAAAATATATTTTTAAATTTTTTTAAAAAATTGTGTTGATATAAATATTAAGAAAATTAAGGATATATTATTTTCTTTGTTTAATTTTATAAAGTTATTATATAGGTTATATTAGAAAAAAGACATGAATGAATTTTTAATTCTAGATTTGTTCTAAATATAAATATAAGAAATTCAATTGAATTACATGTTTTTAAATAAGAAACTATCTAAAAAAGATAATTTATTTACAAATAAATTTTACATCATTTGCAAATCAATACATTCTGAATTCATTCTTTCCAAATTGATTGTTAATATAATTATAAATCTAATAGTAATTTATTTGATATTTCATATTTTTTATAGAAATCTTTAATTAAATATTGAATAATATGCTTTAATTTCATTGATGTGGCTAGTATAGTTAGGATTGATTAAATGATGATTGATTATGAATTTCTCTAACTTTGGAATGAATTATGTATATGATTGATACTTTATGCATGCTTATTAAAATTTGATGGAATTTTAAATGATTTTAATGTAAATTTAAGAGGTTCAATTTTAAAAAATTAGGTAACAATTTTGAATTTTTTGAAATTGATTGAATCAAATTAAAATTGATGAAAACTATAAAAGTTTGTGAAAAAAAAAAGATAGAGTATACAATGAATTTACTAGTGTAAGATGGAGTGTAAAAAACACTTGTCTAAAGAAATTGAAAAATAAGTAAATTAAAGGCATGATAGAGCATAAAACGCGCAAGCCATTGAATTGATTTAAGATGATTAGCATGATTTTTATATGAGTTTCTTAAGATTTGAAATTATGTATAAAGGTTATCTTAACAACATGTTTTAACTAAAGCTGCAATTCCATAAAGTGAATTAGGATGTACTAGCTATATTGGTTACATTAATTTGGAATGAAGTATCATGTTTGACTTTTGAAAAACCATTAGAAATTTTTGATTGAGTGTCTAAATAAGTTATTTGAGGACAAGTAATAGTTCACGTGCAAGGGAATTGATAGGAGTGTATTTTATATTATTTTAGAGCATAACTTGACATGTTTTCACCCTTATTTTACTATTAAACTATCCAATTTATGTGTATTATTACTTAAATTGCAAGTTTATGCCGAAGGGGATAAGTTTTGTGTAAAAAGAATAAATTGTGGCTGTTTTTCAAAAAGAACAACGTGGGTCTTTAATGATGTCGTTAATATCTCATTTGCATCACCATTATAGTCAACTCAGGAGACCAACACGACTATTTAACGGTGCCATTGTTGAATGAAAAACTATTACATGCCATTAATCAACAATTTCAAGGGTAGTCAATGTCTCTAAAGGCAAGTTTTAACATGAATTTCAAGGGATAATTAGACTAATTACTCCTTAAACCACCTAAACTTAGCTAATACACATTTAAAAACTTTTTGGAGAGTTTTATGGAGACTTTTAGTAGACTTATAGTATTTTTGTGTGTGTAGATGTTTGAATTTAAGTTTCGGTTTTCTTTATATTTTCTCCTTCAATTTCTTGTAATAGGTATTTAAGGTTGCTTTTTAAGGTTTTAAAGAGTGGATCAACGTGATTGGAGGTTAATCCATTCTGGGTGTATTGTGATTGGGGGTTAGGTTACAGTTGGAATTCATTTCAAGTGTGTTCTAGATTTATAATTTCATTTATATTCTTACCTCTTTATGTTTTCATTAGTAAATATATGATTTTGACTAATTTGTTTAATTGTTTAGGATAGGTGAATAAATAATTTAATTAAGTTATGTTCTCTGAATTGTGTGTTAATCTTTGTTTACATGAGTGCTTAATCATTTATAATAGAATGGCCATCTATAATAGACTCTTAGATAATTAAAGATTTGAGAAATCTAATATAGTTATTAGAAAATTTAGTGATTAATACAATTTAAATTAATGAATGACCAAACAATTGGTTAAATATGAAGGTCTTAATTCTTTAAAGGGAATTTAGGATTGAACTTCCTAAACTTTAAGCCTGTTACCCAAATTTATTAAATCATCGAATAACAGAATAGGACTAATAGAGATAAGGCATTATTTTAATCATAGTTGTGTTTTAATTTTGTTAATTTTCCGATAAGGAGTATATCATAAGTATACATGTTGTATCTTCATAGTATAACTAGTATTGTTCCCTCGAGGATTGTGATTAGTCACTTAACAATTTAAATTGAATTTTATTTAAGGAAAATAATAGAATGAATGTAGCTGAAAACAAACTAAACTAAAACAAATTAACAATCGAACAATTAGTAATGTAGCAGTGAACTTAAGATTAACAAATGATAAATATTTAGGAATTACTTCTGTCCTTGTTTTGTCTCCCCCTCACCATGTTAATTCAATGATACTTGACCCTAGATATCCTATGATTTTGACTATCTTCTCTCTAGATCTAATTAAATAATCCTAATTGAAATAGATATAAATTGAATTGCAAGCTCTCGATCTCTTAAAACTCTTCCTAATTATCCAATTGGATTTGAAGAAATCCTATATTTAATAAATAAATAATTAAAATATCTCTTTAATTACCTATTAACCTGATATTTATAAGTCTACTGTAGTGCCAACTCTTATTATGCAATATAAAGCAAATATCCAATTCAATCTCTCAATTCAAATAAAAAAAAGCATAATAAACATCACAAAGTATGTATGTATTGAATCAATAAGTTGAGAGTTTAACAAAACAATTCAAGAGTAATCCCTAAAAGAAGTTAATAATCCATAAATATAATCAAATCATAAATATTTAGATTTAATATAGAAAGAAAAAGAAGAAAAAGAAGAGAAAAAAAGAATTACAACTTGAATGTCTTCTCCTTCTTACTCTTGTGTTGAAAAATTTGGAACTTGAATTGTTCTTGAGTTTTTGTGATTTTATCTTGTGTTTGTCTTGTTCTACACTTTCGTATTTTATTTTTCCTTAAATACTTCCTAACCCTTCTAAGGCTACTCTTAGGGTTTTTCAACTATTTTTCTGACAAAAATAGCTTCAAGTCATAAAAAATGTGCGAATCCTATGCCTTAAAAAATTTTGGACATTGCATGATCATGCACTCTATACGATTGTGATAGAAAGTGTAAGTTGGGGGCACTGCATGATCGTGCAAATTGCATGGTTATGGTAGAGGAGGCAACTTTACCCTTCTTTTTTCAGCTTTTCCAATTTTGACTCTTTTCAATCTTTTCACTATAACTTCTTCTTACTTGTCCTTTGGCCTTGAAATTTGGTATGAAATTTAACAAATATGATGTTTTTGCCCTAAAAATTGATTCCACATTCATTCCAACTCTAAAAGTGCATTTAAATTCTCATCAAATTCCTTTACACTTGAGCTGCTTGTTTTAGCTTCACTTGCACTTTTCATGGCTTGTCCTATGACCTTAATATTTGATGTTGATCTTCCTAAATTTTTGCTCTTGCTTCTTAAATTAACTTTACATCTCTTCTAAATCTAAAAATCCATTAAAATACTCCCCAAAATCCAATAAAACATGAACAATCATCTAAAGCAACTTAAGCAACATCTTATTTAAGAATAAACTAAATATGCACCCAAGTCATATAGAATTTCCCTTTAAACCTAAAATAATGGTAATAAAAACATTCCTGAAAAATGTATAATTAGGGTGTTATTAGATACCCTTACATTTGAGTTATTGCTTGTCCTTAAGCATTGGCTTAAATATCCACTTAAAACAAAATTGATCAAGAGTTGAAGGTTAATTGAGTAAAAATAAATCTCAATCAATAATTTTGATTTAGCTCAAATATTACAATTCTTTCATAATAAAAACTTTTTTCAGTTATTCTGTTAGTAACAATTTATACAGTCGTTGGCATTGATTTTACACGCTCAATCCAGCACCGTTTTGATTACAAGCATCCAC
>JAOXYD010035377.1:0-13955 GCA_028565735.1 Pinacopodium congolense | reverse complement strand
AATGGCAAATCTGACAACACCCAAAACCAGAAGTCACTCCCACATCAAAAATAAGCCGTTGTCAACATCTTGCAACACAAAACATCTTTGTCTAAAAAAATTAACAGGTGATAAAACACTGATTTATTACTTACAGGACATGGGTAAGCTATGGCAAGGTGGAAGTCGTGGTGTGTTTTCTTAATCGATGTTGTTCTTGTAGGTGCTGGAGGGGAGACGCCGCTTGCGACGAATTGGCGGTGAGAGATGGAGAAGACGTTGACCTTCCCTTGATCTGCTTGCGACTTGGAGGAGGGCGTCTACTATGGTGTGATTTGGGAGAGGCGACAACTCAGGCTTGATAGGGCTCGGGTCTTTTGTTTTCCGGAGACTACAATTTCAAAACACTTGTTTTGATCAGATGTTTTGTGAAACCGTTTTATTTACTGTTACTACACTGCAACAACACAGTACAATCACACACGTTTTCAACCTTAGTTTTTGTACATGTTGAAACGGTAACAGACAACAATGTATCTGAACATAGCCTTAATATTTTCGTCGGTTTTAATTTTTAGTTGTAATTTTTATATTTTTTATTAATTTTTTAAATATATTTTTAAAAAATTTATATATTTTTTATTTTGGTAATATATTAATTTTTTCAATTTTTATACCTTTTTATTTTTATATTTTAAAAAATTTAAAACTATAACAAACATACTCTAAATATTAGCTTCTGACTTAAAATTTTGGTACTTGTTAAGTGATCATGGAAGGAGGAGCTATGAAGTAATCATAAGCCATCGGTGGCCCTCATGCGTCTCAATCCTCTGGTCCAAAAACTATTTGTTACACGTATTTAATTTGCACGTTGTCACATCATGATAGTGCATGGGGTGGCCTACACTACAACCGCCACTTCAATTTTCTGACAAATCCAACCAAATACAAACCCAAGTGTTTAGATGAACATGTACAGTGTTTCTATTTTCTATTCACATCACATGCATCAGGGCTTTGTGGGGAAATATTGTTTTCTTAATTAAGAAAGAGTTCATGTTAATACATTTTTATTAACGTAAAACATTGTAAATAGACTCATATTTTTATGTTATATCACTTAACAACATAAAATATTATGTTTGTAATTTTAAACAGACTTAAATTTAATAATTAAATTTAAACAGACTTAATTATAAACTCCTAGTAGGATAATTCGATTCCTATCATTTTCTAAAGTTCTAGGATTATTTATATTGAACCATTTAGTTCTTTTCATTCAGAACTATAAATTGTGGCTTGTATCCTTTTTTAATTAATCATGACATTTTGTGAGTTCATTTAAAGAAGAAAACGGAGATCAAAAGATGTGAATGCAATGGTGTTTGCATTTAGTAATCTGAAAAAGAGAATGGAACGAAATGCAGTCAAATTCAAAGACGGAAACGAAATGCAGTCGACAACACTAATGCGGAGTGTGAGAACAAAACATTTTGGCACATTATGGACCGCAAATTTTCTCGCGTAAACAAAGTTTGATCGGCATTCTAATCAAATCGGTTGTCCTTTTTCTCATAAAAATATATTTTCATATAAACTTTTTTAAGTTGATAAAAATTATTTAAATAAAATAATTAAATGTTGATATTCTCTTTGAATTAATTAAAATTTTAGGAATTCTAGATGATTAAAAAAAGTTTTATTAGCTTAATAATTTATCTTAAAGATGCAGAGTCTTGATTCAGGGTGTTAAAATGTTTTCTTCTTTTATATTCCTAGCGTCACTTTTCAGTTTTTGAGATTTTTGAAATAATATCAAGCATCTATGGTGGGTCTTTTCAATAACAATATTATTTGAGAAAACAAGAAAAAATTGACATGTTTAGTAAAAATATTGTTATGAGGCCAATTAAGTTCTAACTTCTTCTGCATAGAAATGCGATTGTGTAAAACCGGATAATAGATGTATGTGAATTAATTTTGTCAATTGTTATGATTGGTCAAGATTAACAAAATTAGGATACTCTTGAAAGATGATAGTAAATAAAGTATTTGAAGAGATTGAAAGTAAAATTGAATTTATGTGTTGAGAAAAAAATAACTTTTTATGAATAATGGTTAACATTGAGTTAGCAAATCTCAAATGATATATTTGAAGATTTTGTCTAGACTGTAATATGTTAAATTATGATAAAATAATTTTTTTCTCCCTCTCACTATGGTTTAATTTGTTACTTTGTATTAAAGATTTTTCTTTAGCTTGTCACTATGTTCTTTCAATATTGAATATTCTTTAGTTGAGTTTATAGTGGATATTTTGTATTTCTGTAGAGAAAAATGAGAAAAGTTAGTTATGTGCCATCAACTCCTTTCTTTCTCTTAACACCCAATGGATCCACTTTTGTTCTAATCACTTAATTATTCATGTCCCCGTATGTTTAAGCTCTCTTGTTGATAAATATTTCAAAAGCATTATAGAGTTTGGATAGTTATAAGAATTAAAGGGCGGTGTCAAAATTATAAAATAAGGGATAATTCAAAGTTCAACCCCTTAAAAAAAGATATTCCTTTTAAGCATTATAATAAAACTAATTTCACAAAATTAATTGATTCTTATTCTGTGTTAGTCCTTAAATGGCACATAAGAGAGAGAGGTGAATTAAATATTTTAAAAATTTATAAAGTCTAAATCAATTTTGTGATAAACGCAATCTCTATCAACAATTTAACTTAAATAATGATAATGATGATAATTCAAATAAAATATTATTTTAGTTTAAAAAATAATTATAATAGCAAATAAATAAAGGAGTGAAAAGAAGAAAGGATACATAAATCAATTTTTATAATGGTTCAGTAAAAACTCTTTATTTATGTCCACTTTTCACTTATTTGAAATTTTACTGTAGAAGAATCTTTTTTAAGATGAAAAATATTTACAGCAAATTCTTCTTTTGTAAAGGTGAAAAGTAACTTTTTATATCTTACATAAGGATGACGAATAATCTATAAAATCTTCTTTCAAAAGGTGAAAATTGTCTCCTAACATCAATTTAAAAAATCCAATTCAACAATTAAGCTCCATCTCAACTTAAACTAAGATCAAAACTAAAAATGCAATTACGGTATCTTCCTTAATCAAAACAATACATAAGGGATTAATGAATGGGTGCAACTCATGATACTCTTATATGAACTCTTTCACTCTTTTAACATTTCACAATCCAACCAAAACTCATTCAAATCATTTAAAAGGTTTAAATAGAGTATCTCTTTATAACCTTACCAAATTCAAAATATTGTTAGAAACGTTTCCTAACTGTTATTATAGCTTAAAATATCTTTAGACACAAGAAAAAAATCAGTCGCTACTTACCATTAGCTCTGACTAGTCGACCACACCAACAAGCTAATCGACCAGCCTGCTTAATTTCTACCCTAATTAATCAATCAATTTGAAAATCTATTTGCTATGTTTTATACATCTTTCAAATTGATTTTAAAACATCTCAAATAAATTCCTTTCACTTGAAAGCAATTCAAACAAGTTTTAAAAATGCCCAAGGTAATTTTAAATACCAAAACCCTTCAGTTAAAATAAAAAATTAGAATATTTTGATTTATAAAACTTTATATACATTTTCAAAACTTTCAACACTTCTAAGTTTTTTAAAGTTTTTTTTAAACTTCCTAAATCTCTTTTTTAATAAAAACTTGACTCCACTGAGTTCTAAAAATTTCTCAAAGTGATTTTAAACATCAAGACCTTTCAATTGAATTTAAAAACAAAATACATCTTAATATATGAAAAATTATGTATTTTTTCAAACCTTTCAAAACTTCTAAACTTTTTTAAACATTTCAAAATCATTTTTCCACTAAACTTAATTCAAACAAATTTAAAAAATGTTCAAAACATGTTAATGTATGAAAAGGACTTTCTTTTAAAAACTTTTACAAAATTCATCTTGATTATGAAATATTATATGCATAAATCTTAAATGCAAATGATCACATAATATTTGAGCTCCTAAAGACATTGAGATGACTAAGACAAGATTTATAAATAATATTACAAATATAAATCTATTCAACTTCAACTATATTGGTCTTGATCACTTTGTTCATTTTTTTTTTCATGTCAATTTCATTTGAACTCCAATTTCTATAAATAAATAAAAAACATCTTCTTTGGGCACTAATATGTGCTTATAATCATGGTCCACAATCCTTTCTTTCAAATTACACTAACAAAGAAAACAATTAGTGAAAGATTTGTTTACACATCATCAACATCATAAATTAGAACCTTCATTAATTCAATAGTCTCGTAAATAAACTAATGACTAATGGCTTTTGAAATTTGTTTATGGTGTAAAGTTTTTCACAATTGAATTAATTTCAAGTTAATTTTGGCTTATGGTTGTAAGCAATATGGTAAAAGACTATCTTCTTTTAGATTAAAAAAAGGTATTTTATTCTAAAGTTTGTAAGAAATTTTAACTTAGATCCTATCAGCATTTAAAGAAATCATAATATTACAAAAATCATCCTAATCAGATTTTAAATTGACCAAATCATAACATTTCATTTAAATTTCATTTAAAAAATATATATGATTTTTTTTAATTTTAAAAAACGGAGCCCAGTTTAACTTGCAAGATGATATTTGTCATACAACTTCCTTGTTTCATGAAGTTATTGACAAGAGATTATTATCCGTCCCCATTTTTGAGGTCTTAGCCCGTTACTATGTAGATATATGGTCGGCGAATGAAAAGCAAGATAATCTCTAATCACAAATAATTAATTAACTCAATTATAATCACATATCTTATATGAAAGAGTAAGCTTATAATGATGTTAATGGCGTGTTTCACGAGTTGAATAATCCATGGGACTTCTTCGTGTCGCGAAGTGACAAATGCCAACCAATGTGGAACCATCATTTGATTCACACGGGCTGTTGCATTCGCATTCCCACAATTATACTTTTTGTCAGCGTGGGCTTATAATAAAGATAAAAGTCTGACGAACCGCAACCAAAATTGAAAACAACAATGTATTCTATAATCCATATGCCCTAAAAGCCAGGATTACAGCAATAATAATAATAATAATAATAATCTTGACAATGAAGTATTTCTTTTTCAAGCCAAATTGTTCCCTCTTTTTTTTTTTTTTTTGGGTTTTCCGTAAGTACGGCGAGCATGCTCTACTAATTAGGATCTTTGGATTAAGCTTCTTTTAATGAAACTAATTAGGATCATAAAAGTCTTCATGATTTCGTTCTTTTGATGTTCATTTTTAGTCTCTCTGAATTCCCAACTTTCTTCACGTTTTTCCTCATAGTATAATTTGGTTTCCAGGTGTCTTGCTCTACTTACTAACTTGCCAATCATTTAGTCAAAGGCGAAATATTTACATTAGTTTCTTACAATTAAGGAAATGTTGAATCAATCCCTTGAATGGTTAAGTCAGAGAATTATAGGAAATAACCTCGATTTATATATATAAGATATTAAATCTTAAAAGAACAACATTCAATTCAACCTTAAAAAAGTCCCTCTAAGGAAAACATCTTTATAATCCAACTATTGTCAATAAAAACTATAACTCAATTCTGCAATCTTTTTATGAAATGAATCAAATTGGATAATTGACTGTTACCCTAATCTGTTACGATTGCTACCATATAGGGTCAAGAGGTTAAACTCATCCATGAAACAAAGTTTTCACTACCTTGTAGGCCTTCTCTTATAATCATGGAATCGACAATACCAGCCAGGTGTCTCTGTTCTAGCTACCCTTACCTTCCATGCCATTGATGTGTGTGTTTCCTTCCAGTGTTCTCTTTTCTTTTACCCTTTACCTTTTCTCTTTGTCCAACGTTGTTTCCCGGCTTACCATCTTCTCCGTTGTCTCTCTTTGTTAAAGCATATGTTCATTATTCATCCAAAAAAAAAAAATACGTAGAAAGAAAAAGAAAGTTCAGTCCTTTTTTCTTTGTGCTCTGCTCGTCGATGTTGCTCCAACTTCTTCTTCTCATTCCTATTCATACTCGCAAAATAAAAGGATAGCTAAAACCAGCCCACATGTTAAGGGGTCGTTTGGTATTGTTGAGAGTTATGATTTTTAATTGTAATTTTGATATATTTGTATTTATTTTTGTGTTTTGTTCTGGTATATTAGTGTGTTGTCTTTTTCGATTTCTGTATTAAAAATCAAAACTAAAAACATAAACTCTAAGGGCTTGTTTGGTATCAATGGTATTTTTTGTTTTAATTTTTAACACAAAAATCGATAAAGACAACACACTAATACAACACAGAAATCGAGGACAAATCACAAAAATCAATACAAATATACCAAAATAACAATTAAAAATCACAACTTATAGCAATACCAAACGACCAGACCACGTTGAGTATCACTTCTCGTTTCTGTTTTTTATTTTTATTTTTGTGTATATATATTAATTTATGTGATATTGTTATTAATTTTTGTATTATTTTATAAGTTTCTGTACTGTATTAATATATTATTTTTTTAATTTTTATACTATTTTTATTACTTTCTGTGTTTTTAAAAACAAGAAACTAAAATGAAAAATGTAAAGAATACCAAACAAGGTTGCGAGCTAGCGTTTCTGCTTCTCTTCTTTCAGTGAATGAGTGTCCTAAAGGTTTCATACTCCAGAGTCAACCCACAAATCTCGTAGGCTTTTCCAGCTGGTAAAACTTCCTTTCTTCTTCTTTTTTTTCGGCTCTGACTTCAACTGATCTTTCACGTTTTTATTTTATTTGGGATCTTTTCTTCTGCGTTTACATCGGCATCGCTAATTGTGGGTTTAGGCCATGTTTAATTTAATTTTTAATTTTAATTTTAATTTACTATTTTTTAAATATAAAAATTAATTAAAAATATATATTAATATAGTATAAAAATCAATAAAAAAATATAATTACCAATACAAAAATATAACAATAACAATACAAAATTATAATTTACAACCAACTTACGTTATAAACATTAAACTTAAATACTAATTTTTTTTTGTGTATTTAAAAATTAAGAATCTAAGTAGTTTTTACTGTTAAAATAACACAAATAGGCTGCCTCGTGATGGAAAGGGATAAAACAATAAAATGAGTTATATATATAAAAAATTAATCGTATAATATTTTAAATTTTGAATTAAAAATATTATATCTATTGAAATACTGACTCACTCTTAAGTTAAAAAAAAGCATCGATTTTTCTATTAAATAAATATTTTTATCAATCTAAAAAAAATGTTTTATTGATTATCAAATCACTATAGAAATTTTAATGAATTTGAAAATAAAGCAGGAACAAAACATGCCTTGTCATATCTCCGTGAATCTCGAGCGTAATGTTAAGCATAGGCTGGAAGAGCCACCATTTGTCTAAAAAAGACACTCAATCAGGTTTCCTTTCGACTGCAGGTCATCAGACAATCAGTCCCTCCTAGGGTGCCTTGTAGCGGGACCAAAGAAAACGACAGAAAGCTCCTATATATTGATTTTCTTCTCATAATCATGATCTTGAAATTAGCCTTTGATGCTTTTGATTTTTAGGCTCGGTTGAACATTATTTAAAAACTAGTTGCATGATTAATTAATGCGTATCAATATTTAATTGGCTACAAAACGATGATTCACATGACTATTATTACGGGTCTATTATAATAATATAATAAAATAATTATATTTATAACCTTAAATTTTTTATTATTATTTTAATTAAATTTTATACTTTTTAAATTTTTTATGGGAGGCTTATATGGATTAATCAAAAATAGTTTTTATAATATTTTATTAAAAAATTATAAAAATTATAAATTTTAATTAAAAAAATTGTAAAAAATTAAAGACTATAAATAAAATTATCTCAAATATTTATAGTTTTAAACATTTCATAAGTTTTTTAATTAAATCCTAAAATTTTTATAATTTTTCTAATTAAGTCTTATAAAGACTACCTTTGATTAATTCGCATAAATATAAGATTTCAATAAAAAAATTTAAAAATATGAAAAAATAATAAAAGGTTTAAGATTATAAATAAGGTTAGCTCTAATCTAATAGTGTAAAAGAACATAATGAAGTTCATGCAGGACATGAGGCCAAATATTCCAGAACTTCTCTGGATACAGTTAAAAGGGCTCCTTATAGTTTTTTAAATCTAATTTCTAGTATCAATTCCTTTTTTTTTTTGTAAAAAATAGATGAATTTATGGCAGTAAGATGATATACAGCAGTCAGTAGTGTTATTCTCGTCTGTCCAAAGTTACTGTAGCAACACACTCAAAACAGGGGAGAACATAGTGTTACTATAGCTGTAATTTTTGTTGGCCACTTTACTGTAGCAGCTGGTTTTAGTTTTTCGCATATAAATATCAGAAGCATTGTATCTAATGACAGTTACAACAAATATACTCATTGTTACAATATCAAGAATTAATTCAATATGGTATCAGAGCAAAGTTTCTCCGTCTTGAATGTGCATAAAGATTCTTGACGATTTATCATTGAAGATTATTAGCGTTTGTATGAAGATTACAAGACGAAGACGATCTTGAAGATTTCTAAAGAGATTCATCGTTAACGAAGGTAGCAATCTATATGGCAACTGCAAGAAGTAGACAAGAAGAGGTTCTTTCTAGTCCGTATTATTTGCATGCCAATGAAAATCCTTCTTTAGTGTTGGTTAATCCAGTGTTAGATGGATCTAATTACTATTCATGGGCCAGAGCCATGCGCATGGCTTTGAAATCTAAAAACAAATTGAAATTTGTTGATGGAAGTATAGATGTACCAGATACAGATGATGAGTTGTTTGATGCTTGGGACAGATGCAATAATATGGTAGTATCTTGGATCTTCAATTCCGTAACAAATTCAATTGCTCAAAGTGTGCTGTGTTTTGAACAAGCAGTCGATGTTTGGAATGATTTGCGTGATCGTTTTGCTGAAGGGGACAGTTTTCGGTTAGCCGAATTGCAGGAAGAGTTATATGCCTTAAAACAAGGAGAGTTATCAGTGACTGAGTATTACACACAATTGAAAGTTATTTAGGATGAGATTTCGGTCTTGAGGCCACTTCCGAATTGTCGTTGCAACCCCAAATGTTCATGTGGAATGGTCTAAGATATGAGAAATTTGTTAGAGTAAGATTGTGTTATTCGATTCTTGAGGGGTTTAGAAGAGGCATTTACTACTGTGAGGTCTCAAATCATGGTAATTGAGCCTTTACCTAGTCTAAGAAAGGTATTCTCAATGGTTCGTTAACAAGAGAAGCAGCTTGGTTTAACAGTTGTGCATCAACATAAGAATATACAGGCCACTGCCTTCAATGCCAACAGGAATCAAGGAGGTTCTTTTGTTTTCAATAAAATATATGTCAATAATAAGAAACCAATTTGCACCTTTTATGGGTATACAAATCACACTGAGGATAAATGCTATCGGAAGCATGGTTTTCCACCAGGATACAAACCAAAAGGAAAACAATATCAGGTGAATCAGACAACAGCAATACAGATGTTACATGATGAAACGCTGGAAGAAGAGTCTAATAACAATGAAATGCAGTCCTTACAAAACCATACTGGTAAACATGACAATCGGCAAATGTTCAGCTTTACATAAGAACAACATGCTAAGCTTCTGGCACTAATTCAAAATGAAGGCCACTACACCAATAAAAGGGTGAATGCTTTAACTAGCACCGGCATGAATGATTCAGCAGCAGGTAAGATTGTCTTATCATGCTCTTATGTGACAACACAACATTCCAATATTTGGTATATAGATTCTGGAGCTACAGATCACATAACTTGTTCACTTGATCTGTTTCAATCTCACACATCTATTATTGATATTTCTGTCAAATTGCCAAAAGGAGAAAGTACAGAGGTTACGCATATTGGAACTGTAATCTTGAATGGTTCATTACGGCTTGAACAAGTCCTATATGTCCCTGGTTTCTCATTTAATCTTATTTCAGTGAGTCAATTGTTGAAAGGATCAACATAATCATTACTCTTTGATGCTAAATGTTGCATTATTCACGATATGTGCAAGAAGATGACGATTGGATCAGCTGACTTGAAAGGCAGATTGTATCAATTACATTTGAAGAACAATTACGTTTGTAATTCTGTTTCTAGTGTTAATCAATCTCTTGATGTCTGGCATTTACGATTTGGTCATGCTTCTTCTACTAGAATAAATCTGTTGCAGCAATTGTATCCGGCTTTGAACATTAAGTCTCTTGATCACCTTTGTGATGTATGTCATTTTTCAAAAGAAAAAAGAAAGGTTTTTCCTGTTAGCATAACTAAAACTCAATCTTGTTTTGAGCTTGTTCATATGGACATATGGGTACTGGCACCTATGCAAACAATAAAGGGTCAGTTGTATTTCCTTACAATAGTTGATGATTTTAGCAGATACGTTTGGTTATTTCTTATGGCTATTAAACATGAAGTTCGAACTTTAATTCAATAGTTTTACCAATAGGTGGAAACTTAGTTTGAATCTAGAATTAAGTGTATTCGCACAGATGGTGGCAAGGAGTTTCAAATGAACACATTTTTTTACAGAAAAAGGTATTGTTCATTAAGTGACTTGTGTTAAAACTCCTCAACAGAACAGTGTTGTGGAGAGGAAACATCAACATATTTTGAATGTTGGACATGCTTTGAAATTCCAAAGCAGTTTGCCTCTCCGTTTTTAGGGATATTGTGTGGAGCATGCTGTTTTTTTTTTAATTAATGTTATTCCCACTCCTTTGTTACAAAATAGCATACCATATCAGGTGTTGTTTTAGAAATTACCTAATCTGCATGACTTGAGAGTTTTTGGATGCTTGAGTTTTGCATCCACTCATCATAGAACAAAATCAAAGCTCGATGCTAGAGTTGCTAAGTGTGTTTTTCTTAGTTATCCAAAGGGAACTAAAGGTTATATCTTGTATGATATGAAATCTAAGAACATCTTTGTTTCCAGAGATGTTGGTTTTTATGAACATGTTTTTCTATATTCAAATAGTCCTGATGCTCATGATTCTTCCATGGTTTTACCTATTCCTTATGTTGATACTCAACAGTGTGATAATTCTTTAGACAATCAACATTGTTTGTCTTCCAGTGATGTTACCAATGGTTCTTCAGTTGGTATTCAACCCATGGTTAGAAGATCTTCTAGGCATCATCAATTGCCTCCTTATCTTTCTGAGTACCATTGTGATCTACCTAGAGGACGTTCTTTACCTATCCTCAGACGCACGTCTCCTTATCAATTATCTATGATCCATTCCTATGATCAGTTATCACCTGTGTACCGGTCTTTTGCTGTGTAGATACAGCATACTATTGAACCAAAATCTTACACAGAGAATGTTAAACAAGATTGTTGGAGGGCAGTTATGGCATCTGAATTACAAGCTTTACAGAATAATAACACTTGGGATTTGCTTTCTCTTCCCTCAGGTAAATCAAGTATTGGTTGCCGATGGGTTTACAAGGTGAAATTCCGGGTCAATGGACACATTGAACACTACAAGGCCAAGCTTGTAGCAAAGGGATATAACTAATGTAAAGGTCTGGATTATACAAACACCCTTTCTCCAGTTGTAAAGGCAATTACTATATGCATTGTCTTGGCTTTAGCTGCAGTGAAAGGTTGGTTTCTGCATCAACTTGATGTGACTAACACATTTTTACATGGTGATCTCAATGAAGAGGTTTATATGGAATTACCAACAAGCCTTGCTCCTTCTCAGCCTTATCAGGTTTTTCGTTTACATAAGTCACGTTATGGCTTAAAGTAAGCTAGTAGGCAGTGGAATTATAAACTGACTTAGGCTTTATTAAAAGAAGGTTTTGCTCAAGCTCCAGCTGATCATTCCATATTTATTCAGACTAAAGGAGCTATTGTTGTCGTTTTGTTAGTCTTTGTTGATGATGTAATGCTTGCTAGTAATGATCTTCAGGAGATTATTTTAGTTAAGCATTTCTTGGATTCTCAGTTTAAGATTAAGGATCTTGGTAAAGTCCATTATTTTTTGGGAATGGAAATTGTTCATAGTTCCTCTAGTATACATATTTCTCAGTGGAAATATGTTTTGGACTTATTATAAGAAGTTAATTTCACATATTCTAAACCTGTGAATTCTCCCATGGTGGCTGGTACTTGTTTGATAAAGAAAGGTGATGGTGTTCCTATAGATGCTACTTGGTATTGTTGTTTAGTGGGCAAGCTAATCTACCTAACTCATACTCATCTGGACATTAGCTTTGTTCATAAGAATTTATCTCAATTTTTGGAGTCTCCTACGGCATTGCATTTGAGTGTTGTGCATAGAGTGCTTCGTTATCTTAAGGCATCACCTGACCAAGGCTTGTTTTTCCCATCTTCTTCGCCTTTGGTTTTGAAAGCTTTTTCTGATTCTAACTAGGCAAGCTGTCTAGATACAAGACGATCGGTTACTAGATTATGTGTTTTCTTAGGTGATTCGTTAATCTCATGGAGGTCTAAGAAGCAACACAATGTCTCTCACTTTTCTTTCGAGTTTAACTATCGAGCTCTAGCCTCTCTTTCTTGTGAGCTCCAATGGATTGTGTATGTCCTTCAAGCTCTTCACATTCCACTTCCTTTGCCGACTTCTGTTTACTGTGATAATGTGTCTGCTATTTATTTAGCTAACAATCCTATGTTTCATGAACTATTGAAACACATTAAATTGGATTGTCATGTGGTTTGGGAAAAGCTTCAATCAGGTTTACTACATCTTCTTTCTCTTTCATCTTGGTGTCAGTTAGCTGATGGATTCACCAAACCTATTCCTGCTCCACCCCTTCGGGAGTTACTGGCCAAGCTAAACCTTGTTAACATCTATAAGAGTTTAGCTTGAGGGGGGTATTGCACTTAGAAGGTATTCAGTAGATGGTTAACTCACTAGCTACCACGCCTCATGTCTGTATTCATGTCTGTCTATAGTTACTGTAGCAAGTTTCTCAAAATAGGGGAGAATAGAGTTTTACTGTAGCAGTAGTTTTATGTTGTAATTTACTGTAGCAGCTAGTTTTCATTTACTGTATTATTTACATATAAATACCTCAATCGTTGTATCCAATGACAGTTACAATGATCATATGCATTGTTGTAATATCGAGAGTTAATTCAATAAAGACACACTTGATTCTCAAGTCTGTAGCTTCATACCTTGTAATGGATTACTGTGAATCCAGCAAATATAGAGCGACAAATTGCTTTGCCTTTTCACTGTGATATAGTTTTAAGACTTAGAAGGTTGCTTCATTATGCTGATAAACAACTCTCTTCACAACCTGAAAAATTAAAGGTGTAAGACAACAGGGGAGTGGCTTGTTCTTTTTTTAGCCAAAGGTAGACAATTAACAAAGGAAGCCCATGAACTGCTCAGTCAAGTCTGCATCATTTTAAAAAGAACCTGTCAGATGAGTTCGTAAGGGGAAAAGACGATAGACAAAATGAGGATTTTCATATTTCAAACCCCAAATAACTATTTTTCTTTTTTTTATTTCCTTTTAATCCCTTACACATGTATTACCCACGTGAAAAACACATTATTTTTATGGAATTGACATGCAAGACACGTTAGCTCTGTTAATGGAGACATTAACTCTAAATTATTTTAGCCAATAAATAAAAGTTCTGGCATTTGATTGTCATAAATCAATGTTTTGGCTAGAATTGCAAAATTAGTTAAAATTTGAGATTTTTTTCTTAATTTATATTATAATTATTATGTAATTATAATATAACATAATACAATATATAGTTATAATATTATTTTATTTTTATTGCATATAATAATTACATAACAATTATAATATAAATTAAAATAATAAATAATAATGTTATTATATGCATTATTATAATATAATTACACAATAATTATAT